>APFE031263701.1:52282-91893 GCA_000404065.3 Pinus taeda | reverse complement strand
ATTTTCATTGTATCCCTTATTATTATTCTTGTGCCCCTATTGTCCCCGTATTGTTATTATTGTGCCCCATAGAAGCCCATTATTATTATTTTTGTTCCCTTATATTATTATTGTTAGGTCGGCTTTGGTTATATTGTGACCCCTTGGACTCCTATATATATATATATAGAAAGGAGGTTTTGTCATTTGTATTATCGAAGAATTGTTCATTTTTGTTATGTAAAGGAGGTTGCCCCCTTGAAGAGGCTAAATTCTAAGTTGTTTATCTTTATTTTCTATCTTTTTGTGCGCTGATTTCATAACACCAATGCATCCTCAACATTCTTACCTTTATCACTAGAAATATGCACTACAAATAACACACGCCCTTTTCTGCGACTAAGATTTTCCTGCATAGCCATCACCATTCTAACTAATGTTGCCTTCTTCTTACCCTGTAAGATTCTTTGTTCTCCATTGTCATCTAAGCATTCAATAGCCTTACCATAACAATCTACCTTAGTCCTATGAAGATACAATTAGTCTATACCCAAATGCATACTATACTATCCCAATGGAAGTACATTTGAATGCGTTGATGTAGGCATACCATTCAACTCAAATGCACAAGCTCTTACCCAATGATGAACTCTTTTCTTTGTACTTGTAGCCACCTGCACTAACCAATATTCTACATGCACTTATTTATTCAAACACGTATCCACCAAGTTAAGGTTAACATAACTATATTTAGATCCAAGGTCAATCAAAATAGAAACAACTTGATCACAAATCTTATCATCCATCTTGATAGTAGATGCCTTTTGATTTGTCTTCCTGTTATCCAATGCCGCATAGATACGAGGAACGCTCTACCCAACAACCCCAACTATCTGCGCTTCTTGTGCACTATAAATCCGAAGCTTATTGCCTTGATTCTTCAGACAATCTCTCTTAAAATGCTCATTGCCACATGTCCAACACTGCAATTTTCCATTACTATCACCTCTATTCTACTGCCCTCCAAACTATGACCCATGCCCCTATCCAACTACATTGAACTTATTGTAAGGTGCAACATTTTATTTCTCACCTACATTTTATTGTTCTTTTTTACCGCCATTTACCTTTATCTTTGTATTTATCTTTCCAACCTTACTAGGATTTTGTCTTACACTTCGATTTCTCATAATAGTGCTTCAACTTACCAATGACGTTTTCAATTGAACGAAGCTCATCATACTCAATCCGATCTCTAAATTCTAATGGTAATCCATTGAAAAATATCTGAACTTTGGCCTTCTCATCCTTAAGATATGGTACATACCTCAACAATTCCAAGAACTTGGTCGTGTAAAACTCATTTGTCATCAATCCCATCTTTAGCTCATAAAACTCCTTGGCCTTACTATCATTGTACCTATGACAAATATTTCTTCCTGAAAAGTCTCTTGAATTCATGCCAACTCAACTCTTCTATCCAAATGTCTCTAACCCAATTCACATCTTCCCACCAGTTGCTTTCTTTCCCTTTGAAGTTGAAGATATCTATTTAGGCCTTCATGTTCTTTGTGTACTCATCGAACTCGAAGAAATTCTTCATCCCAAGTAACCATGCCTTTGAATATTTCGGTTTCTTTAAATCTCCATCAAAGGTAGGTGGTTTTTCTTTCTTGAACTCATCTGGCAAATATCTTTTGTCGCTCCTCCTGTAAGGATGAGAATGACAATGATCTCGATACTTATCAGAAAAAAAACTAGAATAGAACCTGTGTTCATCACCTCTCCTATCTATTGTATCCAAGAACCTACCATCTCTGATCATGCCTTATCTGACTTGTAACCACCATGAAACCTATTGCCATATGCCCCATTAGTCTTATCTTCCTATCCATGACTGATCTTAAACGGTCCTTGTCTCTACAAATATGATAGACTCTAAAGGATGACTGTATCAACTTCTTCTTGTTTCTCCTATGCCTAAATGATCCTATCATTATTTTTCGTAAAACTTTTTATTTATGCCTTTAGACTTCTCAATGTGTCTTTTATGTTGGGAGAGTACCTATGAACATGTTGCTCATCGGATCTATGGGGAGAATCTTTTGAACTGTAGTCTACCATCTTGCTAATATTTTTTTATCTTCTTCTTGCAAGTATACCATGTCAGCGAAACCAAAACATAAACATAACCAACATACCTCAATATATTTCAAGGGAGGATATCTCGTCTTCAAGATCAACCAGATTAGCGCAATACATGTATAACCATAATCATAAAAATATATAAACATCAGGAAATAAAACATCAAACGCATACCATGATCTTATGCATGACAATTATAACCATAACACAAAATTCATATATCCATATAAACAACAACCATGCACAACAAATGTGTATTCAACCAACATGCATTCACGACGAATACATCCCGACAATAACATCATCAACTGCTACATAAAAACACAACTACAACAAAGACCATCACCATGTATACATAACAAGAACATGTACAACAAGCATGCATGCATGATATTCATATTCCACCCACCCAATCCAAGGGGTGAACCATGCTCTGCTACCACTCTGTAACACCCTGCTCCCACATTTCCCAAGCTAACCAGTCCACCGGGGTAAACATGTGATGAAATGTTACTATGATATGATTCAACTTCCCAAGTACAATTAAGGAAGTGGAACTGACGAGACAAGACTAATCTAACCTTCCTCATATGCTACAGGACCTTCAAGAACCAACTAACCCTTCCAGGTGCTCAACACCTTAGACAACTTGTTGTTTGTTTGATCTATAGTCCCAGTCGCACTGATGACAAGCCTTCCATGCAACTGAAACCCTCTAGTCGCATGCACAACAAGGCATCCATTTGACTGCAATCATTTTCAAGTAGTTTTGTGCCAACGACCCTAAATGCTTAGCCACTTTTTCAAGGCCAAGACTCATGCCATTGCCCAAAACCTCATGAAACTCCCATAAATGATAAATAACATGATGATAAGGCCTCTAATGCAAAACCTGAACAAGGACCTTATCTTACAATTCCTAGCCACGACATACATTTCGTCAAACACTTCATGAACATGTAATCTAAAAGTCATATAAACACATATGTAACCATTAAGGGAATTTTGAGGTCTAAAATGGGTTTCCTAAGGAAATTATAAAATAATAGCGAAAATAATAAAATAAGATTAGATTAAATCATGAACTTTTAGAGGGAGAAAAGAAAAAATTATTTTTTCAACTCGTATTTTCAACTTTTCTCCTTATGGGCTTACTCAAATTTGGAGCAACAACACTTGTTGGATGCAGAATTTTATTCCTCATCCAAGGAGCACCCATGTTGCATACTTTCGATTGACCTTGCTACACGAAAAATGAGAAATACATGAAAAATGTGATTGCAAACACTTTTTTCATGTATTTCCAATTTTTCATGTAGCAAGGTATATCGAAAGTATGCAACATGAATACTCCTTGGATGAGGAATTAAGTTTTGCATCTAAGTACTTCCGCTCAAAATTTGACTAAAACCTTAGAGAGATAAGTTGAAAATAAGAATTGAAAAAGTAGTTTTATTATTTTATTATTTTTTAATATTTTTACTTTTTTACTCCAAAATGGTGAATCATCCCCCATGTTTGACATCATCATCTTGAATCATGTTGGTTCTTATAAATTCTATTCTAGTTGTACATTTTTCTTAGGAGGCCTATTTTAGACCTGAAAATTCCCCTAATGACCCTCCTCCCACGTTTACCCAACCTAACTGGTCCATCGGGGTAAACATGTGAAGAAGAGTTACTATGATATGATTCAACTTCCCAATTATAGCTAAGTAAGTGGAACCAACAAGACAAGACCAATCTAACCTTCCTCAGATGCTACAAGACTTTCAGGAGCCAACCAACCCTTCCAAGTGTGCAACCCCTGAGACAACTTGTTGTTTGATTGATCTAGAGACACAGTTGCACTGATGACAAGCCATCCATGTGACAGAAACCCTCCATTCGCATGCACAACAAGGCATCCATGTGACTGCAACCATTTTCAAGTAGTTTTGTGCGTGTGGCCCTAGATTTTGAGCCACTTTTTCAGGGCTAAGACTCAGGCCACTGCCCAGAACTTCATGAAACTTCCAAAAATGATAAATAACATGATGACAAGGCAGCTAATGTAAAACTTGAACAATGACCTTATCTAACAAGGCCTATCCATGACAAACATTTCATCAAACACTTCACGAACATGTAATCTATAGGTCATATAAACACATCTAAGCATAGGGACTTCATACTTATCTGAGAATCACCATGAAGGACTGATGTCCTCTCATAATAGTTCCATTATCATCTATTAGGTCATGCATTCATTTTTTATTCATTTACTAAGAAAAACATAATAAGAACCATAACTAAGATCTGGCATAAAACCATGCTTATAACCAACATATAACCAATAAAATAGAAATGGTAGAACAACCATTAAGATCACATAATAGAAAGCACATTCACACATGATACACGAGGAAAAAATCTCTTATTAACATATGCAAAATCCAACGCGAGGGACTTCTACGTACCACTTGACCATAGATTGGGCTAAACCAAAACCCTTTTTCAGCCAATCACCTTATTTCCATATTCCAACCATAAATTGGGGACTCGACAAAACCAATCAAGGCTTCCTCAAGCTTTATTGCAATCCCACCAAGGGATTCCTAGGCCAAAACAAGGAACATACACTACCAGGATTTACCGCAATCCTACCATCCAAGGATCACTAGGCATATACAAGCATGGATGTCTCTGGATCTCTCCACCTAAACCATGAGGAATTTGTCCATCTCTAGTCTCTACGCCTTACTGTATATCTCGCCACTCACCGGTCGAGGATTCCTAGGCCCAATGAGACTCCACCCTCTAGTATTTACCGTATGTCTCGCCATTCATCGGTCGAGGATTCGTAGGCCTAATCAGGGGCATACACCTCTAGGCTTTACTGTATATCCCCCTCTTCACCGGTCGAGAATTCCAAGGCCTAATCGAGGTACACACAATCTTGTTTTACCACAATACCACTTTCATCGGTCCAGGGATTCTAGGCCTTGTATTTTTTTCTCTTGAGACCACCCCACTCAGTTTCGAAACCATTCGACAATCTAGATCAACCAAGTAAAAGAGAACCCCATCACACCATGGCTATCTGGAAATGGAAATGCAAGGTTGAAATCCACTATCACACATGACAAGACCCATGTCATTGACAGAAACAGAACCAAATACACACATGCATGTACCATGCATGCTAAAACTAGAAAGGAAATCATACATGCAATTCAATACCCGCAAGTAATCTCATTGTAGTTGTTTGAGCCTACTCTTCCTTTCTTGATCTTTGCTTCCCTTTCCTTCCTTGTCCTTCCTTTTCTTTTCTTGATCTAATATTAGAGTGCTTCGAGAATAACCTAAGTGTGCAAGAGTATGAGAGAATAGAGAGAATAGAAAGGGACCTCAAAACTGAACTGAAAAAAGTTGTGTACTAGTCCTCAGAAGCCTTTTTATTAATGAGGCTTCTAATTTCTAAAATTTTCCATTATTTTCCTTTATTTTCCTCCTCACATGCAACATGTGACCTTTCACCTTCTTTTTCTCCTAATTTCATTAGAGAACTTTTGAGGCCTAAAATGGGCATCTTAAGAAAAGGTACAACCAAAATAAACTTTGTAAGAACCAATAGGATTCAATATGATGATGTCAACCATTGGGGATGATTCACCATTTTTGGGCTAAAAAGTAAAAAAATAACAAAATAATAAAACTATTTTTTCACATTGTATTTTCAACTTACCTCCCCAAGATTTTACTCAAATTTTGAGTGAGAGTACTCGTTAGATACAAAATTTAATTTCTCATCCAAGCAGTACCCATGTTGCATACTTTCGATGGACCCTACTACATGAAAAATGAGAAATACATGAAAATGCGTGATTGCAATCACGTTTTTCATGTATTTCTCATTTTTCGTGTAGCTGGGTCCATCGAAAGTATGCAATAAAGGTATTCGTTGGATGATAAATCAAATTTTGCATCCAACAAGTGTTCCCGCTCAAAATTTGAGTAAACCCATAGGGGGATAAGTTGAAAATACAAGTTGAGAAAATAGTTTTTTTTTCTTTTTTTCCTCTAAAAGTTGATGATGTAACCTAATCTTATTCTATTATTTCCACTATTATTTTATAATTTCTTTAGGAGGTCCAATTTAAACCTCAAAATTCCCCTAATGCCATTATTTTCATAAAAAAATGTCAATTTATGTCTCTTATGTTTTCAAATGCCTTTGCCAATTTCCTTAGCCATAATTAACCAAATGAACACCCACACTAGGATGTTTTGCCCAACATTCAACTTGGAATACGTGTCCCATGACCTTGATTATTATTTTTCCTTCATTAACTTTATTACATGAAGTTTTTAACCAGGGTTGTTACACTCAAATACTCAAGTTGTGAAAGCTAAAGTCGAAAGAGACAAAAGTTTACGACTTGGAGATCGGGAACTCTGGGTGAGTCATGAAAAATCCCTTATCAAGGAAGAAGATGAAGGCACAAGATGTACAGGAGAAGACGAAGAAGGGTTTTGAATATTTCTCCATAGTGTCACTCTAAAGCTCTGATCTTGTTACTGCAAAATCTTGCATGTGTTGGGCATAATTCCACCATAGTCACAGTTTCGTTCATGACAGAATTGTTCCTTGGGGTTTTTCTTCTTCTTCTTTTGTAGTTTCTCAAATGACCTAGAAGGCTAGAACCTTAGCTTAAAACAGAAGACTAGATCTATCAGAACTCCAACTTTGTTATTTTGTTAGATTTTGGTGTAGATGACAAAAATGGGGTGTTGATTACCCATTAATTTTTATAAAATAAATTAGTAAATATTAGATTATATTTCTAATAGATGGATGAGAATTTTAATAATAAACAAATTTGGAAAAGTTCCAAGAAAGAAATTCACCTATATTTTCAAAAAAAACTTTAAAACTAAATCGTCCAATAAAGTGAAAGTATTACTATAAATAATTACTATGCAAAATATGTGGTCGAACAAAGAAATGATGCATCTTGTCAATAGAAAGTAAAACGCACTGAACAAAATCCATTACCATTTGAAAGTAATTTTGAAAACAAATCACTTCACCTTGTGATTCCTTATCATGTAAAATTACTTTGTTATTCTCCTTTTTTTTAGACTTCAAAGTACACATGTAAACATTCACAAATGTTTAATTTTACACGCCTTTATTTTTTACGTCTTTCAAGAGGATTTTGCATAGAAAAAACCCTCTCTCTCTCTCTCTCTCTCTCTCTCTCTTATGTAATTTATTGTATTTTATTTTGTGAATTCCTTTATATTCTATCTTTCGTGTTGAGTATTTCTCGAGTTCTACCGAAACTCTCTCTTTAGCTTGTTAAGGCATTCTCAAATCGACATCTCGTGACTTTGGCATGATTACATATTTCTAATTTTAACAATAATCAAACTTTTCAAACTTCAATAATATATGAATGGAATGAAAATTTATGCTATAATAATCTCATCATTTGAGTTACAATTTCAAAGCAGGCCAATACATAGGATTCCAGTGTTTGAAAAGGTTGGATTAAAGCACAAGGATTCAATTGTGATAAGGTTCACTAGATGCCCTAAAGGTTGTGCAGGATCGTACATAGCTAATCTAAGGTTTATGGGAGAAGGACCAAACAACTAAAGATTGGGTTAGAAGGGTTTGAAAACTTGATCAAATTATTGTTGAAAGGAGTGTACAGATTTTGTAAAAGGTTTTAAAATAAAATCCAAAAGAAAAGGCTTGTCAGCTTCAAGATAAAATAGAGTATGCAAGAGGAGAAATTAAGAAGAAAAATGGGAAAGAAGCAAAAAGAAGGGTACATAGGTCTTAGAGGTTGAACCTAGGCTTTGATACCAAGTGTAGGGACCCTCCCTACAACACTAAATTTGTTTAATTTACTTTTTAATGAAAGAAATAAAAAATGCGATTAAGCTTAGATAACAACCTAAAGAAAACAAGTAGTTTCAATTTAACTAATTATTAGCTAGCAACATCCATACCATGATCATGAACACCTTAACACCTACCAACATTGGAAACTCAGAGATTAAGCCATTTACATCAAACGTCCATGAATTACAATACATTCCACATATCATCAGTTTTACATTCGATTAACCATATACACAACAAAAGCTTATAACAGAACTTCATAAATACAGCAGGTACCATTCACCTAGAGACGAGATTCGATCTTGGCCTTGTCGCTACTTGCACTAATTTTTTGTCGTTCGCGCCCAAGTGTGAATGTTGATGTGAAGCGACCGAACATTAGTGACCCACTGGTTGACCTCCCAACCTACACTTTGGGTACTCTTTTCCCAATGGACCCTTAAGCTGAAATGGTGTTGTACAATAGAGGAAGTGAGCTAGATGATAGAAGTGAGCACTCCTTGGCTCCAAAAGTTTCCTCTCTAAAGACTTCCATCACACCAAACTCATTATAGCTCGTAGCCACTCACAATGACATAATCACATCCATCCAACAATAGGGTAAGCAAAAAGTCTCTTCTCCCATGGCTTGCCCCTTATATTATAGGCGGCTTCATAGGTGACACTTGGCACTTCATGAATAATTAATTATTTTTATTAATCCAAAATTTTGATTATTCACCCGCCCATGTGTCACCCTCTCACCAAGGCTCTCTAAAATTATTTACTTATATTTTAATTCAAAAAAAAATATTTTTCATCACCCCCACAAGACTCCCTATTTCTTCTCCTAGTTGTCTCTTGATCCCCCTTTCCTACTCCTTAATTTGTGTTCATTATTGAAGTCAACTAATAAGTCTTAGATTTGGTCTCCTAACTACCTCCTAATTTAACTCAATTTGCCTCTTAGATGGCTATTCTTATGTTGGTTCTTGCCACATGGAGGTTCTCTAAATTTCTCTAATTTCAATTTATTAATCTTTATTTTAATTCACCACCTTCTTCTCTTAATGAAATTTAACTATATTAGGATTAATCTTTATAATTAACTATGTCCCTTTTCACCCCCCTCCACCCCCTTTTACCTATTTAAAATATTTATTTACATTATCTACCTAATATTTTCCAACATGGGAAGAGTGAGTAGAGTTCTTAAGGTACACTATTTTTATTTCTTCATATTCTCCCTTTACCTTAAGTTTTATGCTTGATTTAATTGTCTTGGTTCTAACCTCATTTACCACCTAATGTGAATTAGTAGGATTTTCATGCCTTGATTATATTTAATAGCTTCTTTTCTATGCTAAGGGTGTCAATTTAGTCGCGCCCTTCAAGAACTTCCTTTTGAAGTTCCAACGGTGTCATGCCTAACAGTTTCTTCTTAATGCCAAGGGATCCAAGTCAGTCGTGCCCTTTCCAAGGGTGTCATGTCGATTGCCCTTCAAACATCCAGTGACTACGAGGGGGGTAATCTATGTGCAACAATAGAGACCATTATCATGTCTCATGTTGCCCTCTATAGTGAGACTAATGATGTTGGGGATCAAGGAATCTACCTTGATGCACACCCCCCAGTGAAATCCTTGTCAGCAACCCAATTTGGGACCTACCCCCATGGTATCGTGATCTTCAAAGCGAAGGTGTCCCAACCCTTCTGGCCCAAGTCATGGCGGGAGAGCTAGCAGGTGAAATCAGGAACATTGTCCCATCCCTTCTATGCAATTTTGTTTATTTGTCCAGCCCCATCACCCATGTGTGAGTCATTTGGCAAAGAAACTAACATATGCTTGTAGCCACTAACATATCATTAGAAGTTATAGCAAGATTCAAACTGAACTTCAAAATTTCAAAGACAATATTCAAATTCCATCAAACTATATATCGTCAACTCATCACATGCAAGTACATCTGGTGGTTTCTTGTCATACTCGGTAATCATTAGTAGCAATGTTTCATAATGTTAGTCATTAACATAATAGCATATGTTAAACCAACATGACATAGTCATCCACATCATTGTTCATCGTGAACCACAACTAATGTATGTAGCTAACATAATGAACGCATCCATCACAACTATCATCATCATAACATCAGTAGAGAACATACATATCCATCAAATCTATCATAATGACAACATCATTATAAAGCATACATATCCACCAAAACTATTGTCATCATAACATCAGTAGAAGAATACATATCCATGAAAGTTATCATCCTAACATCAATAGAAAACATACATATCCATCAAAACTATCATCAACATAACATCAATTAGGAAGCAACATAACCATGATATCCACTAATAGTAGAGTCAAGTGTCTGGATCCTCAATTTGAGGTCCTCAAAGAATAATGTGTGAGCCTTAAGGCTATATCAAAGTTAATTTCATATCAGAGTTAGTCAACTAGAGCGAGGCACTACATATAGCATGATGCAAATTCTTCTAAGCACACATGTTCAATTTTTTCTAGTCATTGCACATAGCAGACAATAATTGGTAAACATGTTATGTTTTCATAATCATTCGGTTCACACTACAACTCTTTTGGTTTTTTTAGTAAAAATGTTTGATCATCTATTGTTGAACTATTAATAATTACACATTTTTTTGAACTAGTATCCAGTGACAATGACAACACTATATACACAGCTTGTTGTGCAGACATTTATTGTAAGTTCAATAAATATTTTCCAAGCCTTGCAATTGTTTTTATGATATCACCATCGTTCTTTTGACATTCACTTCGTACATGTTTAAACATCGACACCATTTTTTTATCTAGCTTTGTCATATATGAATTGCAATAAGTAGTTGTAGTATACTAGTCAAGTACAAATTGGGCATCAATATTTGCACCCAAAATTAATGGAATATGTTGAGCAAAGCTATTAGTCCATGTTTTTACTATCATGTTGAATAGTTTTCAGATTTACAAGTAGTTTACTTGAATCATAAGTACTTGTCAAGAAAACTTCCAATTTCAATGTTTGTACTTGTTCCAAAGATAAGAGCATTTTTCATCCATAGAAATCCATGTTCGTGTTGGCTTTCTCAATTTTGGAATTTTGTTACAAAGAAATAGTCAACGACATCACCAAAGTACTTGGACAATGTAAGATTAACTAGTGTAGAGAATTCATTCTACTTCTATGAAATTGTACACAAGTAATGAACTCATTTCTAATCAAGTTATCAATATCATCTTCCTCTACTTCATTTTCAATCAATGTTTTTTTCTTTCAATGTATTTGTGCAAAGACTTTAGTAAAAGCTCCCATATATGTTCAACACTGCTAAACAAGCCAAAGAAAGTCAGTGGACCCAACTATTGGATCATTGCATATAAGTTCATGTCTAAATGCAAAAAGTAGTATAGTGATATTTGTATGTCTCGGATCCATATACCCAATGTTCAACACTAGAATGCATTTCAAAAGTGCCTTTGTTTTAACGTCTCAATTTTCTTCCTTTTAGTTATCATTTCTTATACGCATCCAAATACAACTAAATACTTGACTAAGGATACACATTGCTTTTTAAAACAAATTCGTTATATGATACACAAAATCGTGATCTTGATGCAAACCTTCCTATCGATCAATATCATGATATGTAAAGTTTTTCGTAACACTGTCTAATAGCTTTTTCCTGTAAAACAATGTGGGAAAGCTCATATTTTCTAAATACCTATCTCAAAGAATGTCTAAGGACCTATAGCCTTCACCTGAAGCAATGTTTATTTGATTATGACAAAGATCATATATACTATATGAATCAGTGAATCCATGTAATAATGTCTTTGTTATTGGCTCTTCATCATAGTGATCATTATCATCATTGCCTTTTTAATTTGTATCACAATCATTTGCATCATTTTTCTATTATCAAATATCTGTTTCCAATCTTTGTTTACTCTAACATTTTCTAGTCTATAAAATGGAGTTTCACACAATTGTTTCAATGCCTTCATGACTTTATGAACACGTATTCACCTACTAGCAAATATGCTTTTAAACACAATGTCTTTTAATTGCCACAACCATTGTACAAATTCATTTATGTCACAAGGAAGTGCAATTTAAATTCAAGATGTGTTGGCAGATCCATTATTATTCCACCATTGAATGTCAATTGTGATTTTCTAAAACGCTGCCCAAACTCCCATATTTGCAAAAATGGTAATATTAGTGATATTAGTCTTTCTTTCTATTATAAAGTTCTTTCACCATGGAAATTTGTCTATTACGACTAATCTGCTCTGGAACTGCGAATTTGATAATTTTGTCATTGTCTAATGCTTTTTTGCACATACACTTATCTTTGGATGCATTGCTCAACTTTTTTTATATGACATCCCTTTTAAACCAAGTTTAATTACATATTGCACAATTATAAACAGAAACAACTTGTATCTTCTTAAAATATTATTGTTCGACCATTGTTTCAAATATATAGTCGAACATCTATAACAATTTCTTGTGTTTATTTGGAAATATTGTATTTTGTGTTGATTTTGGTCGTTTCAATCATTTTCTAATTACACATGTTTAGATATCATTATTGTTTCTTATGTATTTTTTGAGTTGATGCAATGGTGAATGTGGCCTCTTGTTTACATTGATAGGCTTTGAATTAAGTTACATAGTATTTTCATCTATGTTTATGTTTTTAAAGTTTGAATTCAATTGCCTGCATGGTTTTCTAACTAGATTTGTTTCAAAAACTTCATTGTTTCTTATATGTTTTTTGAGTTGATGCAATGATCGTCGCAATCTCTTGTTTGCATTGATAAGCTCTATGTCAAGTTCTATGACATCTTCATCTATGTTCATGTTTTCAAACCAATTCGCATTATCCTCTAAATAATTTTTATAGGATTCTTCTATATATTGTTCTTCATTTATTGCATCAATACAACATGAAATGTTTTTCTCTTGTACTATTTCTTTCAAAGGTTCATAATGCAAATGACCTACACTCATTCCAAATTACATAACATGGAATATTGTTATCTATCTGGAATGCATGAAATTCAACTACAACAACCAACGTATCAATAGAGCATATGTATATAGTTATATTCAAGATATGCCATATCCAATCATAAACAAAAAGGCCACCCTTTATCTTCTCTTTTTTATATGGCATTGTTAATTGTATATTGTATCCCTACCGATCTACTATTCCATGGAATTTCTTAATTGCATCTTCGTTCATGTAATTTTTTATGCAATTTAATGCAAACGAATCATTATACATAATTGCATTGCAAAAAGTATATGCAATTAATTATACATCATAAACAGGAAATGTCATATTCATTCTCCATCTATTAACATATTGTTTCAAAACAACTTTCATTGTTTCAAAAATACTCTTAAACCCGGAAAATCTCTCAAACATGTCTAATCATGATTTTCTCTATTTGCATCCATCTATGTTCTATTTTTTCATATTTTGTTATATTCATTATATGTTCACGATAAGTTCTTATTAAACATTTTTTCTTGCACATAAATGGTTCAAAATGTCTAGCAAATGGATTTTCGTCATGGAATATAAGTCTTAACTTTCTTTGTTTAAATTTGAATTAAAAATCAAATAGTTTTTCATTATTGACTTGACCAAAGTCTTATGGGAATTTTTAGCCAACTTGATAACCAATGTATACAAAATATGTCCCCCAAAGTCCTCACCCTTCCACAATAGAAGTTGAAGTTGATTTTTTCATCCTTTCCAAGTAATCATTCAGGTTATTTACACCATGCATCTGTATCAATGCATCTATGTTCAATTCAGGGTCATAAGATAATATCGCTTTAGCATTTTGTTCATTTAAACAATTTCTAAAATGTTCTATCATTCCTTCACATAAATCTTTTGATGTGTATCTAAAATGCAATAGAGTTTGCATAGCATTGAATAGGCAACCTCCTACAGCGTATGCAAAATTGCTTAAACGAAATAGATTATGTTGCCTTATGATTGCATCCCTACAATTTATTCTTATAGAAAAAAAAAATACTTCTCCATTTATGCTTTAGCAATCATGCTTCAAACATGTTCTAAATTCACCGAGTTATTGCTCCATGATAAGCACAACATAAGCATGCATGGAAACAAACAACAAAGTATGGCTATACATAAAACCTTTAATCCAACAAAAATTACACACATTAATAGCATATGCATATATCCACATCAATTCCTATAAAACTCTTCTGTAAGAATGAGATTTGGGATCACAAAACAATAGAACGACAATGTACATTATAAAGATATCGTAAAAAAATTCCTTGTTTTCGAAAATAGCTTATGTGCATAATTCTTATGTGAATAAGCAAAACGCACAATACTTAGAACAACACTCTTCCCTATCGATTCTAAAAACTAGCATGACAACGACTTAGTAGAGCATGTACAACACAACTTTGAGAAAAACCATTTGTAACAAGCCCGCTCAAGAACTAATTGAGTATGTGCTTGCAACGTGTATGCTAAAAAATGCATAATGAACACATGGCAAATGCAACAACGGAGACATTCCTTGTTAAAATTACATTACAAAAGCTTCATAAAACTTATATTTTTTAATTTGTGATTTCCGTCGAAGAACAAGTGTACGCAATAACAAACACAATCTTCTGTCACAAAGTTTCACACTTTCGCATGTATTCTCCCCCCCGCACAGTCTCCTGCACACCTTCCTTTCACACAATATTGGTTTTTAAACAATGGAAGACACTTATTATTAATCACTTTGCACAATGTATCAAAAAATAGTTACTATGCCAAGTGCAGAGAACGATATCAAGCTATGCAGAGTACATGTGTGTGGAAAAAGCTCCCTAACCTATTCAATTTAGTCATCAACATCTTTCTCTAGATTAATCTAGAGTCACATGTCATGCATGGACTCTTTAGATCCTCCACAATCTGTACAACCTTGGCATAGGCATCAACTATTTAATTCCCTATGTTTTCACACTCAGAAATAATGTTCTCTAATCATACCAAATCACTCAACATTTCAGACTTTCTTTCTGAATAAATCAACATATCAAAAAGGCCTTAAACTTGCTCAAAACAAAAGAAAACCAAATCTTTAATAAGAGTTTATGACAACAATGGCACAATATGAAGGTTTAGTACAATATCTCATATTTGCCAGAGCTAGTACATCAAATCCTTCTATACTATCCAAACCAAGGACTTATACAAAGCATTCCAAACCCTCACTAGGGCGTCCATGATTACTTTGACTCTAACTAGCAACAAGGCCTAGCAAAGCATACCACCAAGCTATAGTAGTGTCTCCAAGAGGCCAGTAAGGAGTGAGCATCACACCAACTATCCAATGTTAGTTTGTGTAGCATCGGACATGTGTTCTAGTCTCATATGATGCTAAGAGGCTAAGAAACATTGGATCTCCAAAACCCATAAAAGTTTTCGCGAGATAAGCTTGTGAAACACATTAATTAATTTAATGTCATAATTAAAATATTTCCTAAGTCTAACTTAAGAAAAGTTGTAAATTAAAGTTAATTAATTAAGAATGTTCGAGATTTCTCTAGAGGCTTCTATTGATGGAGTCTAATAAATCTTAGTCATCAATGGAGATTAAATCGTGGCCATTGAGACTACAAGAAGAGATTATAAAAGCATATAGGACTTGGGAATAGCATTAGAGTGATTAGTTATGAGAGGTAGGTCGAGCTACCCAGTTTGGAGTGTTCAGTAAGGGCACAAATCGAGCCAAGGAAAGAGCATCAGAAGAGCGAGCAACAAATATTTGAAAGTAGAGATTTGGAGGAGATATTCCTTGTATCTTTCTAGTGCTAAAGTGACAGGATAAGAGAGGACGAATACATCTACATAGGAGGTTGTACAAGCAGTGCAAATAGCTAGAAACCCTAGTGCAAGTTTGTCACAAGAGCCACAGGTAACTAGTTGAAGGCCAAATCTATTTCCAGAATGCAGAGCGAGTGGTTTCAAGTGACAAAGGGAGGCAAGACAACTCAACTAGAGCCAATTTCCAGGAAGTGTAAGCGGATCCAAAGCCACTAGTATGCATTCTGGGCAAAGGTGTGAGTAGCCAGTAGGGAGTGTGAGTAGATGGATAGAGACCGAGTTGGTTTGCAGAGGAGATTTGAGATCTCCGATGGATTATCCCAGTTGTGATCTATATTTTCCTGAGGATTGCTAGTTGGGCATCCAGATGTAAAATTTTCAAATTACTACATAATTAAATAATCTTCATTTGTTGCATTGTTTTTCCCTTTGGGGTTTTCCCAAGGACGTTAGTCCAAAATAACAGTGTCAATTTTATTGTGTGGTGCATCTATTTCTCAATTCCTATTTTATAACGCTGCAACATTTTTATTGTAAAGATTCATCAATGATTTAATCATTATTTGTCATAAACAAATAAATTGCTAATAGTTAGAAGATTATACTCTAGTTGCTGCATTCGTGGAAATTTCACATGGTATCAAAGCATTGTTGATCAAACTAGAGGCTAAGAAGTGAAGGAAGCAAATTTGTGCAGTCTCATAGGGAGATCTTAACACAATATTTCCAAATTTGCGCAGGCCAACCAGGCATTGCAAATTGCTAGGGCAAGAAAATCAATTTCTAGTTCAAGGTGAAGGAAAAGCTCGATTGGTCTCAAAAGCAGTAGCAGCGCGTAGTGTCGTTGCCGGGAAGAGACTCTGATGAGTATATCAGTGATTTCGTAGAGTAGATCTGAGCACAGAAATTTGTAGCAAGGGTTGCCAATTGCATTTCTTTCTAGTATTTGACCCAATGACACTATGAAATAGATTGATTTTGACTAGAAAGTGACTTAACAGTTGGGTGGTAAGAAAGGTTGAACGTTGGCTTAATGGCTAAAGCACTATTCATACGCCGAGGTGATCTAGGGCCCAAGTAGCCAGATAGGTAATCCCCATACCCCCCCTCCCCCACCCAGCTTACCTGAGCATAGCGAAGGAAGGTAAGGCATTCTCGGTAATGAGCTTCAAATAGGAGAACCATCCTAGCATAGGAAGAGAAAAGCACACATAGGGAATTTTCAGAAATTCTCAGAGGGTTTCCAGTTTTCCAGTTGTAGGAAAGGAAATCGTGATTTCTAGAAGGAGAAGGTTGTCACAGACTTTTCAATCCAGCCAGTGTGAGTTTCAAAGTTAGCAGTGCATGTGCCAGATTTTGGAGGAGGACTTCTAGGAGGTAGAGTGAGTTACCTAGTAGGAGAAGCAAATAGTGTGAGTTTTGGGAAGGACATCGAAGGTGCAGTGCAGATCTGCGCATTTCCAAAGGGAGTGTGAGTGTAGAAAGAAGGTCGGGTTAAGCTACCAGAAGGAGGATATTTTCGACAGATATTTCTCTATTTTATTTTAGTTTCACAGATATAGCTTCTGCGGGACTAGGAGATCAAGATAGACTTGACGAAGCCTCAAACTTTGGCATCTAGAAGGCCTGAATGCAATTCCTACTGGATGAGCATGGTTTGAAGAAATTCAAGACAAATGTCATCGCAAAATGAAAAAATGTGCAATAGTTGGAAAACTTCAAGAAAGAGATGGCCAAAGCCAAGGATGGTCCTAGATGAAGTTCGAGATCATATTACCCCGCATATTAGTGAAAAAACTATGGAAAAGGGCATTTCAGATGCTATTGTGAAGGTATAATAGGGTCCATCTGAGAATCATAAAATGATTCTCTAGGAGAAGTGGAGGAAAACAAATATGAAAAAGGGTAAGAGCGTAACTTCCTACCTCACCAAGATTCAAGGAGTCTGAGATGAACTTTGACATGCAGGAGAGAAGCCAACAGATAGTGAACTGTTGTGGACATATCTAGACAAGTTTACCAAGGAATGGTGAACTTTCGTTCAAGGAATCACTAGATGACATAAGCTACCAAACTGGGAATGTTTGTGGAGTGACTTCACTCAGGAGGAGTTGAGGCTCAGTGTCATCAAAGGTTCACCACTAGTGGCGAGGGACCAAAAGTTGAAGAAGAAGAGAACATAGTACTTACAAGAAGAGGGAAGGTGAAGAAGGGTCTCAGTGAAGGACAAAACTCAAAAGGAGAAGAGAAGAAGAAAAAGGACATGTCAAAGGTCAAGTGCCTTGGATGTGGTGAGTTTGGTCACTACATCACCTAGTGTCCAAAGAGGAAGATGGACCAGAAAGGGTAGCAACGGACAACATATTCGAAACAGATCGACGAGTTGACCTCTAGATTAGAGGAATTCGCATTGATAGCAGTGATAACCCCAGATGGAGGGGGGGCATGATGCTTGAAAGTATCAGTATGGGAAAGATCCATGGGTTAGCAGCAGAAAGTCTAGTTTAGATCCAATTGTTATTCACATGGATCAATATCTTTGCTATAGGAGCCCACAATCAAAGTAGCAAGAGGATCAAGGTGTCAGCAAGGTGCAGTCAAATCTTGAGGGACGGTGCAAAGCTAGTTGCAATCAAATGCTTGAGAGGTAGTTGCAGAGCCAGTTAAGCACAAGCAAATACTTAGTGGACAATGCAGAGCTAGTTGCAATTAGAGACTCAGGAGACAATTGTAGAGCAAGTTGTAGCGACACAGTAGACCAGAAATGGATTCAGCTACAGTTGGTAGCAAGTGGATTAGAGTATGCATAGTGGTCGATGGACAATGTTTCCAGATTGACTTCTTCACAGTGATTTGCAATGGCAGGGAGTCAAATCAGTTGAGATGTGAAGAAGGGCGGTACAACAAAAGTTACACATCAACAGTGTCGCACAATCTAGCTACAACATGTTCCCACAAAACAGTGGGTCGCAAATATACTCATGAATGCTCTGGGGAGAGCCAAGTTCTTCTATTTCACATAACTTATGGGTATATTGAAGAATACCTTCCTTGTTAAGAGGGGGTTTTAGATTACGTAGAATTGGACAGATATTCTAGTCTTAAATGATGCTAAGAAGTTAAGGAGCACTAGATCTCCAAAACCTAACAAAGGTTTCACGAGATAAGCTTCGAAAACAACTCAATTAATTTAATTGGTCATTATTAAAATATTTCGTAAGTCTAACTTAGCAAAAGTGGTAAATTAAAGTTAGTTAATTAAGGATGTTGGAGATTGCTCAAAAGGATATTATTGATGAAGTCTAATTGATCTTAGCCGTCAATGGAAATTAAATTGTGGCCATTGAGACTCCAACGAGAGATTATAAGTGCAGGTTGAAGGGCATGGGGAGAGCATTAGAGTGATCAGTGGTGAGAGATAGATCATGCTACTAAGTTTGTAGCCTTTACCAAGGGCGCAATTCGAGCCAGGGAAAGAGCATCGGAAGAGGGAGCAACAGAGATTTGAGAGTAGAGATCCAAAGAAGAGATTCCTGGTATTTTTTCAATGCCTGAGTGGCAAAAAAAGAGAGGTTAAATACATCTACAGAGGAGGTCATACAAGTAGTGCGAATAGCAAGAAACCCCTGTGTGAGTTGTTGGAAGAGCCACAGATCAGTGGCTAAAGGTTGGATCTATTTCCAAAAGGTAGAGCGAGTGGATTCCAGTGATAGAGGGAGGCAAGACAACTCGGTTAGAGGTAGTTTCCAAGAAGTCTGAGCGAATCCAGAGCCACTAGTGCGATTATGGGTAGAGGTGTGAGTAGCTAGCAGGGAATGTGTGGTTGGATTGAGGGTCAAGTTGGTTTTTAGAGGAGATCTAAGATCTGCAATGGATTTGGCTAGTTGTGCTCTATATTTGCCGGAGGATTGCCAATTGGCCATTCAAATGTAAAATTTTCAAATTATTGCATAATAAAATGAACCCTCATCTGTTGCACTAGTTTCCCCTTTGGGGTTTTTCCAAGGGTGTTAGTCCAAAATAATGATGTTAATTTTATTGCGCGCATCTATTTCTCAATTCCTGTTTTATTATTTCGCAATGACCTTATTATGAATAATGCATCAGTGAATTAATCATTATTTGTCGTAAACAAATAAGTTACTAATAGTTAGAAGATTAAACTCCACTTGGTGCATTCATGGAAATTTCACATCCAACCCTTAAATCCACACTTGCACCTCATAAGCATTACACTTCACTTGCATCACACAAGTCATGGAACCTTAACACATGCCTATCACAAGAACTATCCTTGTAATAGAGCAAACAACAATTCTTCCAAGATTCTCCACATAGCTACATCACACCATCACATCTCTAAGACATAAAACAAGTTACAACAAAATCACTTTCCTCCCTCAACATATGATCAATTAGAAAGGTAAACAATAATACATTAACCAAGTCCACAAGTAAACATTAGGACACGTTGTCAACAATACCTCAAGAAGAGAGCTACATTAGACAAGAATGCAACATGTCACAATATGATTTACAAAACTCCAAGTCTAGGAATCCACATATCAAACACTCCTCTAAGCAAGATGGGGTGCCTTCCAAGAATGGCTCCTCAACTCAAGTGTTCCTCCTCAACATATCCACAAGGTAGCTCCAATACTCCTAAGGACCTATGCCCGGCCTATAATAAGTGCATAATGTCATCCTCTAGGGAGGTCACTCCACATGTCTCAATTACTAATCCTCCTCACAACACGTGCACCTTTATAGAACATGTCAAACCACCACATGCACCAATTGCCACATCAAGAAGTGCACCTCCTTAGCATTGATCCCAAGGAAAGAATACACCCACTAGGCTCTGTTGGAAATAATACTAAGAGGTGGGGGGGGGGGGGGGTCCCGTGTCTGGTCTGCGCACCTCCGCATCTGCACCTGTGTCTGGCCTACACACCTCGACACCTGCACCCGTGTCTGGCCTGCACACTTCCGGGTATAGACAATTTATCAGTCTTCACTTATACCCCAGACTGTCAGATTTACAGATCTGATCATGCGCCAAAAGGATCTCGACCCATCAGTAAATTCGTCTTGTAACGCTCAAGTTTCTCCTTGATTTAGATCCAACTATAACTCACCGACCGATCACCAGAATTTCAGATCTTCCTATTCTTAAGATATTCAACACATACTTATTTCACAGCCAAATGATCTCCTTTCCTTGTTATAGTCTGGGCCATACTCAAACCATGGATCAAAACCATAGAGATCCAATACTAGGGACCCAAAACCTGGGTTCAATATTTTAGATGCAAAGCCACGGACCAAAACCATAGGATCAAAAACGTCAGACTAAATACCATGGACCAACCATAAGATTTCCCACGTGCGCATGTTTTTCTCTGCATGAAAGTTCGTGAACTTTAGGTTCGCACCTTTTGTTCGAGACGCCCGCGAACATGTCTGCATCTTTTCAACGGCGCACCTGCAGAATCAGCCGAGGACCGCATCTTTGTGAATAGGAACCTGCGGATATCTTATTTTCTTCATTCTTTGAGTGCCCGAACTTGTAATCTAAGATTTGAGTGAGTTACCATCAAGGATAACACCTGTGCCATAGAACCAATCCTGTGTCATAATGCCAACAATCTCCCCCTTTGGACTTGATGGCAATCCCAACTTATTTGCTCCCCCTAAGTACACACTGAAATCTCTGATTTGCTGTGTTGTCCAAGCTCCCCCTGACTGTAGGCAAGATCTGCAAGAAGATGATCTTCAACAGGACTTTTCCTACCACCAAAGAGTCATACATACATACATCTCCCAACTAAGTGGGTAGATACCAATATTGACTCATCCTCCCAATCAAATGGGGATATACCAAAGTTGACTCATCCAGCAAATCAAGTGGGGATACACAAGATAAAATAAGAACATTTCATCATTCATCCCAGGCATAGTGGGGAAACCAAAATAGGTCGTTACATGACCTTGATACGAAAAGAAATACATGACATAGAGACAAAAAAATCTACAACAAGACTATGATAGCTATCAACAACTATCATTCGCAGTATCTGACAATCAACCTTTAGACCAGCAACTATCGATCTCGTTCTGCATCTATCCCACCTGAAACCAAAAACAACTGTGAAATCGAACCAAGATTTTCTAAGATAATGCCAACAATGCATTATTAGAAGAATATATGCTCCCCCTGAACCTGTGCCAGATGGTCTCTGTCAGAGCCATATTGGACTCTTTTCACCCAGAGCCTGACCCATTGTTTGCTTTTAAACAGCATATACGCGATTGTACCCACATAAACCAGCGTATGTACGCATATCCACCTCATGAAGCTCGCGTACAACCACTTTCCTCTGAAACAGACATGATTCAACAGTAAGATGATGCATCAACTACCCCCAGCTTTTGTCTGAGGTACTCAAATGTCTCCTTGGGCAATGGTTTGGTGAGTATATCAGCAACTTGTTCCTTGGAAGGAACATACTCCAACTTGACCTTTTGTTCAAGGACTTGTTCCCTTAGAAAATGATACTTGATAGGTATGTGCTTAGTCTTTGAATGCATGACAGGATTTTTTGAGATACTGATTGCACTTGTGTTATCACAAAAGATGGAGATAGGTGGAATACATGTGATTTGAAAATCTTGCAATGTTTGCATCATCCAAAGAAGTTGTGTGCAGCAAGATGCAACAGCCACATATTCTGCTTCAGTTGTAGATAGATCAATTGAACTTTGTTTCTTGTTGAACCAAGATACTAATCTGGACTCCATAAAGAATGCACCACCACTAGTGCTTTTTCTGTCATCCACGCTTCCTACCCAATCTGCATCTGTATATGCATAAGTGTGAGATCTGCATCTCTAGGATACCACAAGCCATATTTTGTGTTCCTTGAAGATATTTGCAGATCCTCTTAACTGCCTGAAGGTGTGTTTCCTTTGGATTAGTCTGAAATCTTCCAACTATTCCCATTGCATGCATGATGTTTGGCCGAGTTCCTGTCAGATAAAGTAGACTACCAATCATGGATCTATAGGTTGGTTGTTGTATTGCTGCTAATTCATCATTAGCGTTGAGGCTGCATCCTGTTACCATAGGGGTACATACCGGTTTCGAATCTTCCATGCCATATTTCTTCAAGATCTGTTTTAGGTACTTGGTTTGTGATAAAAAAATACCATCTTTATTTTGCTGGATTTGGAAACCAAGGAAATATGTCAACTCACCAAGCAAGGACATTTCAAATTCTTTTTGATCACCAAAGCAAAGTGTTGACTCATTGCTTCTTCATTGCTGCCAAAAAATGATATCATCAACGTATACAACAAGTATTAGCAATTTATCATTATCAATGTTTATATATAGATTGCTATCTGTTGAGCCTTTTGAAAAACCTTGTTGATGGAGGTATTTGTTCAGACGATAGTACCATGCCCTTGAAGCATGTTTAAGACCATAAAGTGCCTTCTTAAGTCTACATACAAGTTTTGAATCATTTCCAAGGATGAATCCATCTGGTTGCTCAATATATACTTCTTCTTCTAGGTCCCCATTCAGAAAGGCAGATTTTACGTCCATCTGAAATACTTTGAACTTCTGAAAGCTAGAGAGAGCAAGGAATATCCTTATAGCCTCAAGTCTAGCAATTGGTGCAAAAGTTTCTTCAAAGTCTATGCCTTCTTGTTGCACATACCCTTTACAAACAAGTCTTGCCTTGTTTCTAACCACTTCTCCATTTTCATTTAGCTTATTTTTGAAAATCCATTTTGTCCCTATGACATTCTTATCTTTTGGTCTAGGAACCAACTCCCAGGTGTTATTCTTTTCAATCTACTCAAGTTCTTCGTCCATGGCCTTGACCCAACATTCATCTTTGCAAGCCTATCTTACATTTTGTGGTTCAGTGGAGGAGAGCAATGCTAGATAGCTTGAAGCTTCTGAAATGGTTCTTCTTGTTTGTACACCTGCCTCTTTCTGCCCAAAATTTAAGATTCCGGATGATTCTTCTAAACGTATCTGGATGGAGTCTTTTCTTCTATCCTTATCTGTTCTTCTGGTGCCTCACGGGTTTCTTCTTCGTCATGAATCTGATTTGATGTTGACGGATACTCTTCGCCATCTTCGAATTCTTCAGATTTTACCTGTCTAGGAGTGCTTCCTTCTTCATCAAGCACTACATCAATGCTTTCAACAATGTTGCCAAGTCTTTTATTGTAACATTTGTAAGCTTTGTTGTGGGCAGAGTAGCCAAGTAAAATGTCTTCATCTGCTCTAGGTTCAAACTTGCCAAGATTTTCATCAGTCCTTTTAATGTAGCATTTGCTTCCAAAAAATTTGAAGTATTTTACCGTGGGAGTCTTACCATACCAAAGTTCATGAGGAGTCTGAGTGTTGTTTACCCGGACCTTTGTCTTGTTGAGTATAATAACAGCGGCAAATGCGGCTTCACCCCAGAAGGTTGCAGGAGTTCCAAACTCATCAAGCATAGCACGAGCCAGTTCTTGAACCGTTATGTTCATCCTTTCCACTACTCCATTTTGCTGAGGAGTCCTTGCAGCTGAGAATTCCCTTCTTATTCCATGTTCTTCACAAAAATCGAAGAATTCATCTGAGGTAAATTCCCCTCCTTGATCGGATCTGAGACATTTGATTCTGTGATTTGATTTGTTTTCAACCAACGCTTTGAATGACTTGAACTTTTCGAAGGCTTCATCTTTATACTTCATGAGTCCTATCCAACACATCCTTGAAAAGTCATCAATGAACAATATGAAGTACTCTTCTCCTCGAGGTGACCTTTTCCTAATTGGACCACATATATCGATGTGAACAAGTTCAAGTGGCCTGCTAGCTAATCCTTCCTTCTCAGGAAAATTAGTTCTGGTTTGCTTACCAAATTGACATGATTTGCATATTGTATTGCCTGGAATTCTGATGTCAAGAAGATCACGAACCCCCTGATATTTGCATGCTTTCCTTATCTGGGAGAAGCTAAGATGCCCCAATCTTCTGTGCCATAGCCAGTGTTCATCATTCTTGCTCAGATAGCATAGTTGTTCTCCTTTGAATATGTATAAATTATTTGGAGTTCTTGTGCCTTTGATCATTGTTTTTCTTGTGTCAAGCTCTCGAACAATACATCCATTTGATCGAAATATTACCTCAGTTCCTTGATCGCACATTTGACTGACACTCAATAGATTATGCTTTAAGCCATCAACATACATAACATTTCCAGCTTTGACCTTCTTTTTCAACTAAGTAGAACCTTTACCTTTTATGAATGCAGGGGTGTCATTTCCAAATGGGACCTTCTTTTCCCTTTCTAAGGCAATATATGACTGAAGTTTTCTTTATCACTTGTCATATGTTTTGAGCATCCATTGTCAATGTACCATTGATTTTCCCGTCCTTCCGCATATAAGGCTATCCCACAACTTTCTAGTTGCAGTTCTTTCTTTTTCCATGTTTTGGGATTCAATGACGCTGGCTCCTTCTGAGTTGTTTGCCGAAACCTGCTCCTGCATTCAGAATCTTCATAACCGAAATTGTTACAAATAGAACATTCTATTTCATTTTCAAGAGCAGAGAAGTTATTGTAGGTCATTTTCATGATCCCAGACATACTTCTTTGTTTTTCAGCGTCCCTAGTCATGATGGTCTTGTAGGAAACACATTGAGTAGCTTTATGACCAAAATTATGACAAGAGAAACATTGGCCATTGAAGAAATTCCTGTGATTATCAAACCTACCAACCGATTGATTGTAGTTTCTATTGACTTCCATTCTTGAGCCAAAATGAGAATGATTTACCTGAGTTTGATTGAAGCTTCTATTCATCCTTGAAGTAGATTGCCCCCGACTTACTTGGTAATCTTTGTTCATTCTTGAAGCAAATGGTCCCTGATTTATCTGATAGTCTGCATTATGCTTTTGTTGTCGATTGTCAACCTGTTCACTTCTCTGTGCTGTATCAAGATAACTTTTGGAGGTGGATGGCTTCTGTGCTTGCTTCTGAGCTTGAGATGCTTCTTCAGAATAACTGAGACCTGTCTTGATTAGAGGAGAACGTTGCACTTTGATAATCTCATCTAAAGTTTCAGATCCTTTAGCAAATCTAAGATTAAAGGCTTTTGTTTTCTCAATTTCTTTTCTAAGTCCCACAATTTCACATTCTAACTCTTCATTGTGTTTATTTTTTTCAGCAAGTTGAAATGTTAGAGTATCTATAATCATATTCTTTTCCTCTAAACACACTTTAAGTTTAGAAATTTATTCATAAAGACCTTCATTTATAGCATCCAAAAAATCATCATCTTCAAAAGCCGTCAAAAGTCTATTATCATTACCTTGTTCATCTTCATCACTATTTGACAATCCATCACTGTCTTCATGCGTGTAAAAGCTATTCTTATTTACATTCTATTTTCAGTTCCATCTAACAGGGTCCTTACCTTTGTCCAGTTTATCTTTATGAAGACATCTTGCAGCATAATGACCGACTCTTCCACAAGCAAAGCATTTGAAAGGCAGCTTACCTCTGAATCTACCAGTTCCCCATTGAAAGTTCTTGACAAAATTTGATTCTTCCTCTTCTTCTGACATATGTCCCAACTCATAGTAATCTCCTTTTCCTGAAGCCTTGAATGCAGCTTCTCTCCTGTCTGATGGTCCTCCTTTTCTCATTTCATAAGCAGTTAGAATTATGTGCAGTTGTGACATGGTAAGGTTATGTAGATTTTGTTTTTCTTCTATGGCAAAAACTTTTGAATCAAACTTGGGAGACAAATATCTTAGAACCTTTTCAACCACTATAACTTCTTTTATTTCTTCACCCAAGTTTTTCATACAATTTACGATCTCATCTATACATAGGAAATGGCTAGCCACACTTTCATCATTATGCATTCTGAGACTTTCATATTGAATTTTAAGAGTTTGTAATTTTGCTCGTTTTACCTGTTCATCTACTTCATACCTCAGAACGATCTTGTCCCATATTTCTTTTGCACTTTTGAGCTGCATAACCTTAACGAATTCTGATTGAGATATGCTTCCTAATAGAGTATTGACAGCGTTTGCATTTGTTTCATACTGCTTCTTAACAGTTGCATCTGTAGGAGTTGTTGATGGAAATGTGTATCATGTTTCCACAATATCCCAAACTTCTGTACCAAGAGATTGAAGATAGGCAATGATTCTTACCTTCCAATAGACAAAGTTGCTCCCATAAAAAATCGGTGGCCTGATAGATGCTTCCTTTTCGTAGTAGCTCATGATGATAGATCTTCCTTCAAGCGATCAAGCTTTTCCTGAAGGACCTGCTCTAATATCAATTGTTGGAAATAATACTGAGGGGGGGACGGTGAATTAGTGTTATCAAATTCTTTTCAATTTATACAAACATTTGCAGATCTGACTATTGACCATTAATTTGTATGTCAGAACCATATAATAATGAATAGGAACAAGAAAAATAGACAATCACACCAAGGAACACCAGATATAAAGTGGAAACCTAATGTGGGTGAAAACCACATGCTGCAATGTCTCTATAGAAACTTATTTTTACAATGATTCTGTATTGGTGCAGTCCTTTACCAGTACGCAGGTTGCAACCTGCAGAGGGCTACAACCCTCTCTCGTTTTCCAAATTCTCTTGGATGGGAGCTACAACCCCCTTAACTCTTGTACTAGCTGAGCTACTAGTATGTAGGTGTTGACCTACTGAAGGCTTCAACCTTCTATTTTCTTCCAGGGACCATGTTTCATAAATTTTCAAACTAGATCCATGAATATCAATCAAACATCAAATAGATCTGCAATCAACCAACTTCCTTTTACAAATACTGAATCAGTAACTTCTTGCACACAGCAACCAAACACCAATTCAGAACCCTGAATACTGCAATAATAGACAAAAACAGCGAAAACATATTTCAAGATAAGTCCGCAACTTCACCAATAGAAACCTGCGGATATCCGCACTTCCGCTGTGTCGACTCTGCGGACCTCCGTACCTGCTCTGTCTGTGATTTGCGCACCTACGCACCTGCTCCCATGTCTGGTCTGCACACCTCCGCACCTGCACCCATGTCTGGCCTGCACACCTCTGCACCTACACCCAGGTCTGGCCTGCGCACCTCAGGGTATAGACAATTTATCAGTCTTCACTTATACCCCAGAATGTCAGATTTACAAATCTGATCATGCACCAAAACGATCTCGACCCATCAGTAAATTCGTCTTGTAATGCTCAAGTTTCTCCTTGATTTAGATCCAGCTATAACTCACCAACCGATCACCAGAATTTCAGATCTTCCTATTCTTAAGATATTCAACACATACTTATTTTTCAGCCAAACGATCTCCTTTCCTTTTTATAGCCTAGGCCTTTACTCAAACCATGGATCAAAACTATAAAGATCCAATACTAGGGACCCAAAACCTGGGTTCAATATTTTAGATGCAAAACCACGGACCAAAACCATAGAATCAAAAACATCGAACTAAATATCATGGACCAAGCATAAGATTTCTCACATGCGCGCGTTTTTCTCTGCATGAAAGTCTGTGAACTTTAGGTTCGCACCTTTTGTTCGGGACATCCACGAACATGTCCGCATCTTTTCAACAGCGCTTCTACGGAACCAACTGAGGACTGCATCTTTGTGAAGAAGAACCTGCGGATATCTTATTTTCTTCATTCTTTGAGTGCCTGAACTTGTGCTCTGCTATTTGAGTGAGTTGCCATCAAAGACAACACATGTGCCATAGAACCAATCCTGTGTCATAATGCCAACAGGCTCTTCAAATGTAAGCTGACCAAAATTCAACAAAGAAGGTAGGGGACCACAAGCCATCCACATCACATGAAGCACTCCCTCAACTAGGTGAACCACTTTGGGAGTAACCAAAAGCTAACATTATCATGGTAAAAAATGATCTTTCTTTGGGAGTAACCAAAAGCTAACATTATCATGGTAAAAAAAGATCTTTCTATTTAGGTTGAAGAGTTTTGCACTGAGAGAGGAAAGGCACTTCATAACCAAAGTGGGGGTGAGGGTATCCATCAACACTTGTCTAATGGTGCATTGAACCTAAGTGTTGTATTGGGTTCATTTGAATATGTAAATCATTGAAGACCCATCTAATCATGGGTTTCATATGCACCTTAAAGTTACAAAGCATGAGGACACATATCTTGAGTTCACACAAATAGAAACCTATCAAATATTGGAATTCAAGATACAACCTCAATCTTTGAAAATGCGAAGTGCATATGAGACTTGGGTTTAGAAAAATATGTGCTTGTGTTAAACAACCCATTTGAGAGACTACTAAGGTAGTGTCACCTTGTATGCAAAGTAACAATCTCGTACATTCTAAACTAATCAAAACGTTGAATGGTTTTATTCCCCTCAACAAGAAATAAGTAGTAATGCCAAGGAAGACAATTATTTAGAGTACACAAAAGCTACCTAGATCTCCTCTTCCTAGGCTCTTATCATTGACCTCAACTATACTTGATATCATTGGTTTCATGGCATAGAGTTTCCCCTCAAACAATTCAATGATTCTTTTGTCAACTTTAGATTGTGTTTGAACATTAGATCCCACTAAGAGAGAGGATATGCTAGTCATGCAATTTGAAAAACGTGTTTAAGGAAAATCTCATCTTCAAGTGCCCCAACATATTAAGAGATCTGAAGGATATATCACAATTAAGTTTTGTAATCGTGTTGTATTCCACTCCATTTTCACTTGTTATCCAAACAATAGTTATCTACCTTTATACATGTATAACGTTGTGGCTCTTTGAGGGAAAACCACAACTTTATTTCAAACCCCACCATATCATACTAATTTCCTCTTCTTTCAACCCACTTCAATGCTTTGTGGAACTAAACAATAAGGAAATCTAGTGGCCCACACAAAAGTACTAGATAAGTGGGACCATGTACAACTTCTTTCTTTGGGGCCAGTCAAATCGTCCCCACAAGGATAGAGGTACTTGTCCTTAACATGGACCTAATCAACAATCCAATCTGGGGCACAACCACTTCATAAGATTTTTCCCTTTGGCCTCAAATATTACGAGTGTCTTTGCTTGTGACCCCTGTTCTCCTCCCTAGGTTACCCAAGCAAGTCTTCTCAACCATGTGCATTCTCCAAACAACAACATCAAACAATGTATTGGTGACTTCTTAGTGATTGATGCCACAAGATATACTCTGTCCTCACTCTCTACTCCATCTCATCCTAATTTCATCAAGCAAATTCATGAGTGCTCTGAACACTCACATAGTTTATTGAACATTGATTGTGCTCTCTAGTCCAATTGACCTTTTTGGACATTAATAAGATTATCTATCTTCTCTCCCCCTTTTCCATCTTAATAAAGTACCTATTTCTCATCTATTTTGTTTTGTTTATGCTTTTAGAGTAACCTAGTGCACTACCACAACTTAATATAATTGATTGCACTTCCTAGTCCCATTGACCTATATTTTTAGTCATTTGTAACTTCAGTAAAATTATTGTATCTTATTGAACATTGTCCCTTTGTTGATTACAAGATAGGTGCCACAAATCCCATCCACTGTGTTGAAGTCAGCATCTGTAATCTTATTGGCCACAAACCAATTAGAAAAGTTCATTCATGTTAAATATATTATGAGTGTTGAATTGAAGGGTAAAAATTAAGATGAGTTATTACACGAGGACAATTCAAACTATCCTTCTACATAAGAACAAATTTGATCACTTGTAACAATGTCATTTTTGTGTAAGAACGCGAAGTAAATGAAAATATTATGAGCAGGGTAAAATCAAGCCCGTTTTCATAAATGATAACTATTGAAGTTGTAACTAGTGTCGGTATTCATAATGTAATGTAAAATCCATCATTGATGTATTATTGTATTCAATATTATAATTTATTTTTGGTCAAAGCATGTTCTTCATGCTTATAGAGTCAAAAAGAATTTATTGAGTCTAACAGAAAATGTATTTGAGTCATGTCACATATGAACATTTGTAAGAAAAAGGAATTTGAATTTTTGTTTTGAACCAAAGTCCACCAAATGAGCAAGTCAGCCCAGTCCACCAACAGACACCTATTCAACCTCCTGTACAGCTATATATAAAGGAAAGTTCGACCCATTTAAAGGACAATCAATGATCATCACAATAAGTACTTTCTGCACCTAACAAAGAAATATACAGAATTAAAAAGAGAGAAAAGACAAGAAGAATCTCAGACATGTGAAGAATGAGTTCTATGTACAGGCCGAATTTTTATGTGTTACTGCGGGCATGAAATTTCAAGTTGACCAGTTTGACTTTGACTTTGACTTTGGGGGTGACTTGGAGGAGGGCTGGACTTGGAGTTTTTGGTGGCAGTTCTGGTCTTAGTCTTGGTCTTGGATATCTCAATTTGACCTGATTCTATGAGAGAAGGATTGTTGGGTTCCCCCTTGTGGATTTTTGCATTGGCTTGGAGCCTAATTTTGGTGTCTCGTCCCTTTGTTTTCTTGAAAGATTTATTATTTGTATAATTGCTTAATGAAGAACATTTAAGAAGTAATAAGAAGTCGTTAAACATTCACAAGTAATTATCAAGAAGAATCAAGTCTTATCTACCCTACGCTTGGTTTCTCAACAATAACCTGGCAGGACATAATTGAGCATATAAGCAATCAATTGGTAAACTCAATTTAGTTCTTGCATGCACAAACCAAATTCCATATACTGAAATTTGATAAATATACACTACCATTGGCATAAAATTTCAATGAAAATTACTTTCAGAAAATACATGTTACTTGTCATTTGGAAATTAAAATTCAAACTACATAGAGAAATGTTGATACCATTAACAACAGTTTATGTATCACCATACTTGCTGAGGTCAAATGTTAGAGTTCTGGAGCAGCTGCACCACACAAACAAGAAAAAAATTAGTTCATAATTTTATCAATAGTCTTACCACCTATTGAGGTTTATGACAACTGTGTACCTTCTTTCAGAATCCCTATAAACTCCCACCAATGCATCAGCTTTAACATAGAAATTATCTTTCAAAGAGATCACTATACTTTGAAAGCCAACACCATCTTTATCTTGATCCTTGTTCTCATCACGGGATTTCAATCTGATGAAAGCTGCAACTTTAGCAACGTTCAAATTGTCCAATGCTGCATCTACTTCATCCAGAACGAAAAAAGGGGAAGGCCTGAAACTGTAGATATGCAACAGACCACAGAAACAATTTTCGTTGAGCATTTTAATCGTTTGAAATAATATCATAAATCCATAAAGCACATCTGACTCTATTGACAAACCTATGGATAGCAAACAACAAAGCAAGAGCAGCAACAGTCTTTTCCCCTCCAGATAATTGTTCCATTTCTCTGAAGCGCTTTGTTGGAGGCATAGCTGTGTACTTGATACCATGTAAGAAAGGGTCATCTTCATTTTCCAGGCTCAGATATGCCGTTCCTCCAAAAGGATGCGTATTACTCTGAGTCAGCTGTTTGTAGATCTTATCAATGTTTGTTGATATGTGGTTGAATGCATCCATAAATGTTTCATATCTGTAACCAATAATGATTAATCACAGAGGACCATGAGTACCCAAAGATTGTAAAGTCCAGTCATTTATAATAGCATGTTTAAAGATCAACGCTAAGTTTGATATAAGATAAAAGGAACAATAATGAAAAATACCACTACTAGATAGTTAAAGATGTTCACATAGTTTCTCGATTCTGGATTCTAATTGTAACAAATACAAAGAGAAAAAGGTAAAACCTCTTCTGTTTTACAGAATTATATTTGTCAGTTATTTCCTTCTCTTCTTTCCTAGCTGCTTCAAACTCTTCAATTACTTCTCTTTCCTTTTCACGCAGAGCCTCATATTGATCTAATGCTTTCAAATTAGGTGCTGTTCTCTCAATTTCTGATGTCATCGAATCCATTTTATTTTTAAATTCAGCTTCAAGTTTCTCTCTGTCAGCTGGCCTCATATCCTGCAGAAACATGGCACCCTTAAATCAATAAAAATGAAATCGAGCCCAATAAAAACCAAGCTTAAATTATCCTCGAAACCATGTGAACTAAATGGAATGTAAAACATGGGAGTGAAACTACGCTCAACCTGTTGATGAGATCTGCTGAGCTTCGAGTAATCAAAATTTGTTGGAAAACTAGGTCCTGATGAATCTGTTTCCATGGGAGTGGTTAAGGTAGGAAGTTTTATCTGTTCCAGTTCACAGTTCTCTAGTACCTCCTGCTTTCGAGATTTTAGCTGTTCGATTTGTGTTTCCTGTAAGACAAAACAGTGCATAAGAAAAAGACTCGAGCCACTGAAATTGCAGAATAAGGCAGAGGTTGACAAAACCTCCATAAAAAATTTCTGACCTTGGCAGAAATCTGGCGCTTCAGTTTTCCAATATTCGTTGTGACATTGCTAGCCTGTTTTTTCAGATCCTGTATAACACTTTCGCACTCATCTGCCTTCGATTTCTGCCCTGAAACAATGTACATATTACAAATGCTTAAAATTGAAAGTAGAAAGTCGGATTTTTTTAAATCATCAGTGGTTGCTTTTATTAGTAATGTCAAACAACAAAATGAATTCAATGAGATCATCTGTACAGCAACTTGTGACAGTATCTAGTTGGATATTATCAGATTTCTTCATATTTTGATGAACTCCCTTGATTGGGCAACCTTCCAAAAAGAATCAACAAATAAAGAACACACTCTGATCAGAAGAAAAGAATAAAACAATGATTATGGAGGAAAGAGAGAAGGTTTGAGCAATCAGGTTTTAAATATATGGCAAGTTATCCATTCAATTTTAAATATTCTGTTTCAGGATTAAACCATTTACAACATATTGAAAATCAGCATCATCCTTATATCAAAGCTCTAACATCCATGCATCAAAGTGGAGGGCAGCAAGAGATGGCAAACAATGTGCCAAAAGAAATTCTATCAGAACAAGAAGTCAAACGTTAGATCATGTTCAATTCATGTAGAAACCTTGTGGGGCTTAACAAATCAGAGATTCCCATGAAGGCTTTGTCAATATTAGATATGAAACCTTTAGTTTAGAAAACATGTACAAAAAGGTAAGTACATGTTGCCGCAAAATATTGCAGGCCTAATGCAAAGCACCACTACACAGATCCAAACCTCAGGGAAACAAGAGATCAACTGCCACTGTCACCTCAGCAGCCTTTGTCCAGCTATTTAGTGGTATTCAACCACAAGGGAGGCTTCCCTAAAAAGGACCACCTAAAGGATATTCAATAAGAATAGCTCAATGTGATGGATGACATCTAGGGATTGGGATATAGTATCGAAAGCGCCTAGAGGGCTGATGTAATCTTTACCAAAATTTAGACACTCTATCCCTACACCAATTAAGTGAATTATAGGGCTGTTATAAGTTAGGATTTTGCAGAATTTCAATGATAGGGCATGCAATCTCATATAATAGCGCAAAGAAAAAGTCTTACAACAATAGATCTGCAAAGAATCAAGACTTTTAATTAGATATGAAGGATCTAGGGTTTACAATGGAGATTTTATGGCTGAAACAAACATAAATTAGCAATAGAATGCTGACATCAACCCTAGAAACAGGGTTTAATATGCAAAGAATGCTAGAATTTGCTTTTAGACAACTATTCAGTGCAATTCTTATTTAAAGAATAGTGACACATCAAAAGAAAATTACTCTTTTAGCAATATTTCCATAAACTAGTTTAAGAGAGTAGGAGAATTTATTAAAGAATAGGGTTTGACCAACACCACCTAGATTAATGCATTGCTCTAAATGGGCAAATGGAACCACCTAGGGAAAATTCAATCATTAGAGAAATTTTGAGGTCTAAAATGGCCCTCAAAACAAAAATGTACAAACAAAATCAATTTTATAAGAACCAATAGGATTCAAGATGATGATGTCAACCATGGGGGATGATTCACTCTTTTTGGAATAAAAAAGTAAAAAAAATTAAAAAATTAAAAAATAATCTACTTTTTCTATTTTCAACTTATCTCCCTACAGTTTTACTCAAATTTCTAGTCGGAGCACTCACTAGATGCGGAATTTGATTCCCCATCCAAGGAGTACCCATGTTGCATATTTTCGATGAACCCTGCTACACAAAAAATGAGAAATACATGAAAAACGTGATTTCTCTTGTTGAAACATGTAACTAGGTTCGATCTTCATAATGTCTTATGTAAATTTGATTTTATGTATTTGATGTAAAGGGAAAAGGAAAATTTATTATTGTTATTTAGTACCATGGGTTTCATGCTCAAGGTCATTTTATTTATAGGTCAAGCACCCATTGAGTGCTTCTAGGGCTTTGTCATAAAGTCTAGGTGTCAAAGAGTCGTTGTAGTATGTTAAAATTGGCAACTAGGGCCAAAATCCATGTGGGTCATCTTATTTATGGCAGCTAATATTTTTCCTAGATTCCTCTCGTTGAGAGGTGAAGGATTGATCTAAAGATCATCTGATTCCGACATGTCTTCATGGAAATATGAATTTATTTGTGTTATGTGACAATTCGTCAAGGTCGACCAGCAACCAAATTACCCTCACTTGTCCTCAACGTTTTATTATAAATAGAAGAGGTCTTAAAGTCATTTTGACACTCATCTCTTGTGATCTCTCTCTTCATTTTGTTTGGGTTTTGATGAAAGAGAGATCTAGAGGGAGTGCCCTAGCCACAGTCATGGAGAGACCTATACGCTGCCCTAATGAGATCTACACGCATTCCTAAAGGAGTTATCTTAGAGTGAGTGCCCTAGTCTTATACGCTTCCCTAAATTACAGTCAAGAAGGAAGTCATCTAGCCGCAGAGAAAGGAGGGTCAAGTGATGCCCTAATCAATCACCAAGAAGGCATAGATGCAGTCACGAAGAAAGCCCTAGCCATAGGTAAAAGAGGAGACTTAGCCACAAGTAAGGAGAGTCCTAGCATCTATCAAGGAAGAGGTCTGGCCACAGTCAAAGGAGGTCTAAATCCATAGCCTAAAAGGGAACTCTACTATGTTGTTTAGTGATGCCCTAATCTGCAGTTGGGAAGAAGCCTTACCCACAGCAAAGGAGGGTTGATCAACAGTGAAACATAAGCCCTAAATCTGCAGTTAAGGGTGGACCTAATTATTGTTCAAACAGGCCCCTATAAATTCCTAACCATGACCTAAAGTGCCCTAAACACAGCAAGTTGTCAACGTGAAAGTGGCATGGTTTAGGCATCTCTTTTGTGACAGTATAAGGTTGGTCTCTTCTTGCAAGAGTACTGAGTTAGAGGAGCATAGTATCAAAACCTGTTGGGGTGTTATTGAAGGGACAACAATAATGAATATGTTGCCTGAAGACTGTGTTAGGCCGCAAGCCATAACACCACAGTCAAGCATTTCGTATGGGTGTATGAGGGCCTATATATGCCCAGATCTTCAGCATAATCTAGGAGTTGTCTTGTGAGACAATACTGCTGAGATCTAAAGCTATCTTGATGACTATTGGACGGTTATATGTTGTTGTTGTAATATGAGATGGACAAAGCCATTGTCAAGCGTTAGTATTTTTGAGTTGAGGCACTACATGGTGATGGAATCACCTTGGAGAATCAGTTGAAGGATGAGGATTGAAGTTTGATGCACTACCTCATGTAGCAGTGACAGCTAGTACAACTTGAAGACAACAACATTCTGGGAGATATATTGGGTCAAGGTTTGACTATGTTTGGCTTAGTTTGATGAGCTTCCTGTTGATGCTTCTTGGATGAAAGATTCTATCCAAATTGACCAGCAGACTTCTTTGGTCAAGAGTTTTCTACCACTGTCATAAATATCAGTTTTGTATATTTGTACTATCTCCCTCTATTGAATTATTGAAGAATATAACAAGAATTGATCAAGGGTTTCCCCACATTGGGGTTTGTCCCTGGTTGGTCCCACACCTTGTATCCTCTTGTCTTCGCTTGTCTTCTGATGTTTGTGTTTATGTTTTATCTGCACTCTACTATCATGCTGATGTGATTGCTAATCTGAATATTGTTATTGGGCTAATATGAAAAATTGAAGTAAATTGCTCTAAGCATAGAACATGCTGATGTGATTGCTAATATGAATATTGTCATTGGGCTAATATGAAAAATTGAAGTAAATAGCTCTAAGCATAGAACATACCTAAAATTAACATGGTATCAGAGATGAGGTGAAGACAAAGCCCAAGCAAGAGTGAAAGAGCAATCACCGAAGACAGTTGGACAAGATCAAAGGCTCAATGGGTTCCTCATCCCTCTTCCCGGCTGAAGACAAGCTCCGTGGAAAGTCTGACTATCACGGATGGAAGATGTCACTGGATCTGACATTGGAAGAGCAATGTTGAATTTCGTGAAGGGTAAAATCCCAGAGCCTCCATCAAATGCACCAGATGAAGTCGAAGGGAAGAAGATTATCAGAGATTCCATTGACAAGCATCTGGTGGCCTACCTAAAGGTCACCTCAATAGAAAGTCTAGATCTAAGGGTGGAAGGAAGGGCAGATGCCTTACTTGCAATAAGTTTGGTCATTATGTGAGGGAATGTCCAAATAAGAAGGGACACATCTCATGATGATGATCACAATCATTTCAAGGGGATCTTCAATGATCGAAGGAATGACAGGTACAATGGCAAAGGAAAAAGGAATGCAGGACATCATGGAAATGGCCATCTCTTCAAGGAACTCCAGGTATCAAGAATCAAATGTTGTTTCTGATAAGAAAAGGGAGTATTATCTTATATTGGCCCTCTCCACTACCTCTCCTCCGGAGTCGTTGGGAAATTGGCTTATTAATAGTGGTGCCTCAAGGCACTTCACCGGATACAAGGAAGCACTCTCTAATCTGATATAGAAGGAAACAATCTTGGAGATTATCCTTGGAGATGATGCCACCTATCCCGTAAAAGGGTGTAGGGAATGTTACTCTTCAATTGGATCAAAGTAACTCTATTCATTTACAAGAAGTTTTTTGTGTACCTAATCTCAAGAAGAACATGGTGTCCATTTTGGCAATGGAAGACAAAGGTTTCAAAGGGGCATTCATCGATGGAAAGGTATGTGTTTGGAAAAGGAATTTTAAATATGCTTTTACTCTTGGGTTTCAGGTTGATACTTTGTATCACATTGGTGAAAATCCAATGGGGACCATATCATGTCTTCGATAGGCATCGGAGGTCTGTCCATCTTCATTGTAAGGCCCTGCCCGATGTGAGACGGATGGTGACAGGGATGCCTAAATTCAAAGAAGAGCATGAAGGTACATGTCCGAGATGTACCGTAGGAAACCTTAAAAGGGGACAATTCCCCTCATGTAATAGCAAGACCACAGATGTGGAACAACCCAAGCGGTTTGAGATTCATGATCGGGAATCTCATGTATGCAAGTTAAAGAAAGTTCTCTATGATTTAGAGCAAACACCCCGGGCTTGGTATGAGAGGATTGATAGCTATCTGATGAAGCTAAGATTCACTAGGAGTGAAGCCGATCCAAACCATTTCCTTAAGGTTGTGGATGATAGACCTCTCATATTGGTACTTTATGAAGACGACCTCTTCTAACAGGTACAAACCCTCTCCTTTGCAAAAGTAAGAGGGAGTTGGATTTCGAGTTTGGAATGGTGGACTACAAGGTTATGGCTACTCTGATGGAGCTTAACTTTAAGAATTTATGTGGTAGTGTTGTCAAACCTGATTTAGGAAATGCCTCTGAGTTTCGTCAACTCATAGTAGCATTGATGTTCTTGGTGAACTCTCGTCCGGATATATGTTTTGCAGTTAGCATGTTGAGCTCATATATGGTTGAGCCTCACTAGATTGGTGCCAAGAATGTTTTGAGATATCTTCGGGGCAAAATCTCTCATGGATTGAGATACACTGCTGGAAATGTGAAGCTACATGATTATTTTGATGTTGACTGAGCAAGTTGTGTGGAGGATCGCAAGAGCACTTCTAGGTGTTGGTTCTCTTTGGGTTCTGCTTTGATATCCTAGATGAGTAGGAAACAGAAGATGATTGCTTTGATCACCGTTGAGGCCGAATACATAGCTACGAGTATGACCTCGTTTGAAGCTTCCTGGCTGAGGAAACTCTTCAGTGAGCTGTTTGGACATGTGATGGATACCATCATGATCTTCTGTGACAACCAGCATGGGATTTGATTGTTGAGGAATCTCGTGTTATATGATTGCTCCAAGCATATAGACATCACGTACCCCTTTATCTGGGATATGGTACAACGAGGAGCAAGAAGGCTCCTTCGCATTGGGACTGATGTGCAGGTCACTGATATTCTGATGAAGGCACTGGGAAAGTTCAAATTCCAGACTTTCCGAGAACGACTAGGAGCCATGGAGAGACCCTCTCCTAAGGGTCCTGTATGATATGGACACCGAGCTCTGGGAGCTCCGGGGGGCTTGGGGGTCCTTCTTGGAGGGATGAGCAACCACAAGGTGAGTGGTTTAGCCTTCCCCTAGTGGATTTCTATGTAGGCAAGATGATTGGTTCATCCTGTTAGCGTTTGAGATTTCACCTAGGCTGAGATAGACAAACCTCAAAGCTACATCAAACCATTTCACCTCGT
>APFE031263701.1:31249-47500 GCA_000404065.3 Pinus taeda | reverse complement strand
TTTTGAAAATTTTCTTTATCGTTGCCATTTTCACATGACCTTGGGTTTTAAAAACAGAGTTTTTTAAAACCAAGGTAAAAATAAGCCGTAGTAGATGAAAACTATCAATAGAACATAATTACAAACCTCCTTCTGGCTTGCTGAAGACCATCAGACTTTTGACTCATGACCTGGCAATGATTTTGACCGAAACCCTAGACCTAGACTTGGAATTTCAAGACAAAAATGAAGCAAGTGTGACACAAGTTTTTTCAAATGGTATGACCTGATTACAGCAAAGCCAAGAAGGGAACAAGACCAGCTCCTCCATCAGTGTTATGGCATGCCTAACGGGATGCAAAACTGATGTTGATGAGACACCTATATATGCATATGCAAAGAGCTGTTTGATCACCGATGGAGGGCTCAAGACCGACACTAACACATCCTTCTCCTATCAAGACACAGTCATAGGGTGAGTGGTTCAGCATTCACCTAGTGATTTTTTATGTACAGGATGAGTGGTTCAGCCTTCCCCTGGGATAACCCATGGCGACATGTAGGAAGAATGAGCGGTTCATCCTTCTCTTGCTGAGACATCCTACCCATGCAATCTAGGACTCATGGGAAGTACCTCTCATCTAGCCAATTAGCAAGTAAATGAGGATAGGGACCATAGTACTACCGATGGACGTATCGTGTACTATCATACTCCCTATTATAGGATGATATTGATATGAGATCAATTGGAACTCACTTCGAGTCAATAAGAGTGGTATGAGACACTCTCTTTATTTGGAACTGATTTCAAATCAGTAAGAGTGGTATGAGACACTCTCTTTATTTGGAGCTAATTTCAGATCAGTAAGAGTGGTATGAGACACTCTCTTTATTTGGAACCGATTTTGGAGCAGTAAGAGTGGTATGAGACACACTTTATTTGGAACTTATTTCAGATTAGTAAGAGTGGTATGAGACACTCTCTTCATTTGGAACTAATCTCAGATCAGTAAGAGTGGTATGAGACACTCTCTTTATATGGGACTGACTTCGGCTCAGTAGAGAATGATATGATACATTCTCGATCACTTCTTCTTCTTCATAGTTTAGCAAAGCAGAGCATAGCAGAGTAGTGCAGGGCACTGATGGCAGAGATAGTGCAGACTGCAGATGGATTAGCAGATGGAGTTCTCCCTAGTTGAAAGGGAGTGTTAAAATTAGCAACTCGGGCCAAACTCCATGTGGATCATCTTATTTATGGCAGCTGATATTTTTCTTGGATTCCTCTCGTCGAGACGTGTAGGATTGACCTAAAGATAATATGATTCTGACATGTATTCATGGAGATATGAATTTATTTGTGTTATGTGACAATTCGTCAAGGTCGACCAGCAACGAAATTACTCCCACTTGTCCTCAATGTTTTATTATAAATAGAAGAGGTCTTCAAGTCATTTTGGCACTCATCTCTTCTGATCTCTCTCTTCATTTTGTTTGGGTTTTGATGAAAGAGAGATCTAAAGGGAGTGCCCTAACCACCGTCATGGAGGGACCTATACACTGCCCTAATGATATCTAGATGCAGTCCTAAAGGAGGAGTCTTAGAGGGAGTGGCCTAGTCTTATACGCTACCCTAAATTATAGTCAAGAAGGAAGTCATCTAGCTGTAGAGAAAGGAGGGTCAAGTGATGCCCTAATCAATCACCAAGAGGGCATAGACTTAGTCATGAAGAAAGCCCTAGCCGCAAGTAAAAGAGGAGACTTAGCCACAATTAAGGACAGCCCTAGTAGCTATCAAGGAAGAGGTATGGTCGCAGTCAAAGGAGGTCTAAATCCACAGCCTAAAAGTGAACTCTAATCTGTTGTTTAGTGATGCCCTAACCCACAGTTATGAAGAAGCCTTACCCGCAACAAAGGAGGGTTGATCAACAGTGAAACATAAGCTCTATACATTGTAATGAGGAGGCCCTAAATCTGTAGTTAAGGGTGGACCTAATCGTTGTTCAAAGAAGCCCCTATACGTTGTATAGAGGAGGCTTAACCGATACCTAAAGTGCCATAAACACAGCAGGTTGTCAGCGTGAAAGTGGCATGGTTTGGGCATCTCTTTTGTGACAGTATAAGGTTGGTTTCTTCTTGCAAGAGGACCGAGTTAGAGGAGCATAGTATCAGGCCTGTTGAGGTGTTATTGAAGGGACAACAATAATGAATATGCTTCCTGAAGACTGTGTGTTAGGCCGCAGGCCATAACACCACAGTCAAGCATTTCGTATGGGTGTATGAGGGCCTATATATGCCCAGATCTTCAGCATGATCTAGGAGTTGTCTTGTGAGACAATACTGCTGAGATCTAAAGCTATCTTGATGACTATTGGAGGGTTGTATGTTGCTACTGTAATATGAGATGGACAAAGCCATTGTCAAGGATTAGTATTCCTGAGTTGAGGAGTTGCATGGTGATGGAATCACCTTGGAGACTCAGTTGAAGGATGAGGATTGAAGTTTGATGTACTAAAAAATGTAGTAGTGACAGCTAGTACAGCTTGAAGAAAACAGCGTTTTGGGAGATATATTGGGTCAAGGATTGACTATGTTTGGCTCAGTTTGATGAGCTTCCTATTGATGCTTCTTGGATGAAAGTTTTTGTCTAGATTGACTAGCAGACTTCTCTGGTCAAGGATTTTCTACTGCTGTCATAAATATCAGTTTTGTATATTTGTACTCTCTCTGTGTTGAACTATTGAAGAATATAAGAAGAATTGATCAAAGGTTTCCCCACATTGGGGTTTGTCCCTAGTTGGTGCCACATCTCGTGTCCTCCTGTCTTGGCTTGTCTTCTACTATTTATGTTTATGTTCTATCTGTGCTTTACTATCATGTTTATGTCATGGCTAATCTGAATATTGTCATTGGGCTAATATGAAAAATTGAAGTAAATTGCTCTAAGCATAGAACATACCTAAAATTAACATAATATGTAAAAGACCACATTGGGCATATTGTTTCATGTCAACAGAATTATTGTTTCATTACGATTGTTCGAACCTCATGAAAGCCTATATATAAGATGGAACTCAACTTAATTTGGAGAAGACATTCACTCACGTTCGACTACAACAATAAGAATCCTAATGACCAGCAAAGAGGAGAAGAGCAAGGAGAAGATAAATAGAAGTATTGGAGGATTATTTTAGGGCTAAAATCTATTGAGAAATCTAGGGCAGCTAGATTAGGAGATTTTTTTTACTTCGATGATTACTTATGATGTATTTTTACTTACGTTAGTTAGCTTTTTCTTTCTCTTTACTATATTTAGTGTTCTTATCATCAAACAGCTACCAAATCATAAAGAACAATGAGACAAGAGGACACAAGATGTAGGCAACCAGTCAGGGCCAAAACCTCTCCTCTTTAGAGGAAAACCCACAAGAATTCTTCTCTTCTTATAGAATCTTCAAATGACGAACTCCAAGACCTAAGACCCTTAACAAAGGCCTCTCCAAGACCAAGTCAACCTTTCTCCTTGATGAGCTTTCTTTCTAGCAATTTCAACTCCAACAACTTCGACCCCAGCAGTTTCTTCTGCCACTTCGACCCAGCAATTTCTTCTGCAACATCAACCCAGCAATTCCTTCTGCAACTTCGACCCCAGCAACTATCCAACGCTTCGACTTGCCCAACAATTTTCTAGCACTTCAAATTGCTTCCTTGAGGCCGACTTGATCTTTCATGTAGGTCGACTTGCTCGAGGCACCATGACAAGGTCTTGGAGGGTCCTTGACTGTAATTTGACTTAATAATTTTTTTATTTACAATATGTAACATGCCCAAAAGGGTCTTTCATACATGACAATGACTCTTATGACTTGTTGACTCAAAGACAAGCTTTAGAAGCACTGAATGGGTGCTTAACCTAAAAATAAATTTCCCTTGAGCATGAACCCCATGTCTCAAGAATGACAATAATAAATTTATTTTTCTGTTTACAATAAATACATAAAATCATGATTACATATGTAATTATGAACACCGAACCTAGTTACATATTTCAACACTCCCTCTTAACTAAGAAGGTATTCAAAATCCATACAAGGTATTTGAACATTCTCAAATTGAAGAATTCTCATAAGAGTCGTCGGATTGGTAAGTTGTCTCATAAGCTTTCTTATCATCTTATACTAGAGCATCTTATCATACCAACCAACATTGTCACATAGCAAGGCCTTGACTAATTGTTCTATCTCTCCACAAGATTAGAGCACAATGCTAGCGAGACCAATGACTGATAGACACCATCACCACTGTCTCTTAAGGCACATACCCCACCCAGGGGTTCACAGAGTATGTCCTTTTAGGACAATTTCTATCTTGGAATTATCACATCCTCAAGGAATTTCCTCTTCGACTACTCTTATCTTGGATGCCCTACCTCATCCTCAAAGAATATTGGAATCAATCTCAGATGCTTACCCAATCCTCCATTCTTTCTTCACAATATGGAAACAAAAATGATGTGTCTATCTCTCCTCATGGCCTTCACTAAGACATACGGCTATTAGACCTGGTCTAGTGCATGACACATGAAGTAGAGAACCATATTTGTCACTCCCTCTTAGTCAGAGAGGACCAACTTATTCCTATAAAAGGAATATACCCAGGCTCCCTCTTAACTATGGACTTGTTCAACATCATCTCTTTGGTGGAGATCATGGTACTATAAGCTGTTAGTAGAGCTCCTCCTTTCGATGTCATGAACTTCATCTTCTTCATTATAGAGCCTTCATCCTCTAGTTCTTCTTCATAGAGCATCGACCATCCATCACTTTCCTTCAACGAACCATAGTATTGAACCAATAGTCATGTCATCCTTCTTTTCATTAGAAAGTGATCTTCCAATACACATCTGCCTTTTCTTCATACAACTACCTCTTCCAAGTCATGCTTCCTTTAGGATCTTCCATCCAACCACATGAGTGCTAGTTGTAGGTGACATCTAACACTCTCTTTTAGTAGCCCTATATCAACCCATCCAAATGTTGTTCAAAAATAAAAAATGAACATCAAATCAAAGTTACCTTTTGTGATGGCATGTCATCATGACATTTGCTTCTTGCAACATCAACATCTTGCACATTCATAAATACATCTCCAAGACATTCAATGTCAAGGGTCTCCTTCCTTTACAGACTTTATCAGTGTCTTCATACCTTCTCCATGGAGATGTCATAGCCAATTCTTCTAGTAATCGGATGTTGATTTCTTATCTTTTCTTATGTGACTATAGTTGCATCTTTCACATTCTCTTCTTTCTTTCTTCACATATCGCTTCCCAGGAACTTCCATCCATAGTTACTCCATCTTTGTCAACCACCTCATATTTCACACGAGGACATATTATGTTGACTTCATCTTGTCAATATGTGAACCATGCCTTCATGCATCTTTCCAAAGGAAGAGATCCCTTTTCTTTGATCATGCTCATGAGGTAGAGCATTCACCCATGCTAACTACAACTATATGATGACATGACTTAATCTATCAAACATATACATTCCTCTTTTCTCTTTTTGGTCCTCTAGACTTCCTTCGACAACTTCCTCTCCTTCCTTGAAAGTTCTTCAACCATTTTGACATGTTGCAATCCTTTGTCACCATACCATCATCATTCTAAACAATGGATCCCACATAAGGTAAAATAATCAGCGAGACACTTGCTTCTTCCAAGTAGAAGTGAACCTTTTAATGAAGATTCCAACGAAGCATCTTGATTATCCTCATTCTGCAAATGCTCCTTTCTAATGATGATGATGTATGATGAGTTCTTTCTATCTTATATCATGCTAGATGAATTTCTTCATATTTACTACTTATGATTTCAATGAGGTTACCAAGAGCTATTTCCTTTCTATTATGACTACTACGTCCATGTAGACTTCTACTTCATCTATCCTTTCAAGCTTCTATAATGATGTCATGAGCTCTTGCTTTAATCGTATGCTTCTAATATGATGCCATCTCCTAATCTGAAGCATCCTATCATACTTACAGTACTTTCTACCATGATAGCTATCTTTCACAAAAATTGAAAAGAACAAAGTGAAGGAGATTATTTTAGTCATAGTAGAGATCTTTCACTTCCTCCTCCTTTGATTTCTTCTTCTCAGGTTCTTCCACTTCTTCGGTGACATGGGCTTCATTCCTTTCTTTCCTTTTCTTGTTGTCCTTCTTGAGTTTCGGACAATCTCTCTTGAAATGCCCATATTCCTGACAGTCATAGCAATGGATCTTTGACATATCTATATTATTTTATTTCTGAGGACCAAACTTCCCAAACGTTCCTTCCCTCCTAGCCATGGCAACAAATTCTTGAACTTGTTTGCTTGGTCCTACTTGCTTTCTGCCTTCAACCTCATTTCTTCAATCTTACACAATGACCAGAATTCACTAAATGGGGGGGCCTCCTTCTTTCCATAGATGCTTGATACAGAGTTGCCCCATTCATCAGGTAGTGCATTGAGCACCATAGTGGTCAATCCTTTATCAGACATTATTTCCCCCAACTCTTGCAGTTGGTCTCGTATTTCTGACACCGTCATAAGCTATGAGGCTATCCCTTCTTCCTTTGATACCTTCATTTTATATAGCTCGGTTCTCGAAGATATTACTTCTCTTGCAGTGCTTATGGAGAATAATTCTACCAACTTGTTATAGATGTCTTTTGACTTCTCCAATTTTCCCACATAAGATGAGGGAATCCTTGATTGATTCTATAAGGATTCTTTGAGCCCTTATTTCCTCCATATACTTTGCTAGAGCTTCAACTTTTTCTTTTGGTGGTTCGACAATTGAACCCTTAATATGTCCAATGACTTTATTTTCTATGAGGATCAAATCTATCCTCCTTTTCCATGCAAGGAAAATTGATGACCCAATCAACTTATTGCTCTCCTTGCAAAATGAAGTCATTTTGATAGTAGATTTAGTTATAGATATAAGAATACTTACTTCTCAAGAGAAGATGTTCCTTTGATGGTGATATCTTCAACTTGACGCCTTCTTGTTTTTGATAATGATGTTCGATTCCTTGAAGATGACAATGCCACTTCTATAGATGTCCTTCTTCAAATATGCTTGTGATGAGATTCTTGATTCAAATAGAGGGAGAACACCTTGATTCTGTTGATGCTTCTTCTTTTATGTAGAGACTTCAAGATGCTTCAATGTGTATACCTTCCTTCTTTGAGTGGAGGTGGGATCCTTGAGGTCTTCTTCTTCTTGTTGCTTCTAGATGGTCTGATCCTTGAAATGAATAGTCCTTCTTGATACTCCTTAGATTGTCCGGCCCTTATGTATCCCTTCTTGATGATTCAATGTCCTCTTTGATGTCTTGACCTTTCTTGATACTCCTTTTGATGGTCCTTCTTGAACCTGCCTTTCCTTATCTTGTCACCTTAGCTCTTATACCATATTGAGAAATCTAGGGTAGCTAGATTAGGAGATTTCTCTTACTTCGATAACTGCCTATGATGTATTTTTACTTAACTTAATTACCTTCTTCTTTCTCTTGATTATATTTAGCGTTCTTATCATCAAACAGCAACCAAATCATAAAGAACAATGAGACAAGAGGACACAAGTTGTGGGATAAGCCAAGGCCAAAACCTCTCCTCTTAAGAAGAAAACCCACAAGACCACTTGTCTTTTTATAGAATCTTCAAATGACGAATTCCAATACCTAAGACCCCTCCAAGACCAAGTCAACCTTTCTCCTTCATGAGCTTTCTTTCCAGCAATTACAACTCCAACAACTTCAACCCCAACAGTTTCTTTTGCAACTTTGACCCTGCAGTTTCTTTTGCAACTTCAACCCAACAGTATCTTCTACAACTTCAACTCAGTAGTTTCTTCTGCAACTTTGACCGAGCAGTTTCTTCTGCAACTTTGACCAAGCAATTTCTTCTACAACTTTAACCCAATGGTTTCTTCTGCAACTTTGACCCCAACAACTATCCAACACTTTGACTTGCCTAGAAACTTACCAGCACTTGAGTTTCCTAACAACTTTAGATACCCTAATAGAAGAAAGAGAGAGAAACCCAAAAACTTCGATCTTGCTTTTCTTCTTCTTTTTCGTCCCTTTCCAGCTTCTTCCTCGGGGAAATCGAACTTGCTTGTTGTATGTCCAAATGAGGTCGAGTTCCTTCTTATTTATAGGCTTTCTAGGGGTATGAATTGCTTCCTTGAGGCCGACTTGACCTTTCATGTAGGCCGACTTGCTTGAGGCACCATGACAAGGTCTTGGAGGGTCTTTGACTCTAATTTGACTCAAATAAATTTTTCTTTACAATAAGTAACATGTTCAAAAGGGTCTTTCATACATGACAATGGCTCTTATAACTTGTTGACTCAAAGACAAGCCCTAGAAGCACTCAGTGCATGCTTAACCTAAAAATAAATTTCCCTTGAGCATGAAACCCATTCCTCAAGAATGACAATAATAAATATATTTTTTTCTTTACAATAAATACATAAAATCATGATTACATGTCATTATGAATACCGAGCCTAGTTACATATTTCAACAAAATCTTCCACAAATATGAAGAAATTAGGGCAACATTTATTGCACCAAGACTGAATTGTAGACCTATCAAGAGAAGTCGAAGTTTGAGTTAATAAAGATCAAGTTTGAAGGTCAAGTTGCTAAGGAGAAAGAAGATACCCAAACGAAGAAGAAAGGAGACATATTCTACCACATTCTACTCACACATGTAAGCAAGGGTTTCTGCAAGAAAGCCAAACATTGTAGTCATAAGTTGCAGGTCAGAAATTGAGGTTGAAGGAGAAGTTGCATCAGTTTTGGAGAAGTTTGACTTGGGTTGACTTTGTGAGAAGAAAAATCATCAAGGAGAAGTTTGACTTGGTCTTGGACGGGTCTTTGTCAAGGGTCTTAGATCTTGGAATTCATCATTTGTAGATTCTATAAGAAAAGAAGAATTTTTGTGGGTTTTCCTCTCAAGAAGAGAGGTTTTGGACTTAGCTAGCAACCTACATTTTGTGTCCTCTTGTCTCATTGATATTCATAGTTTGGAAGTTGTTTGATGATAAGAACACTATAATGATCAAGAAGAAGCTAACTATAAAGTACATCAAGTTACGTAAAAGAACATCACAAGCAGTTACCAAAGTAAGAGAAAACTCCCTAATCTAGTTGCCCTTAATATCTCAACATGGAATCAGAGCAAAGGTGACAAGAAGAAGAGGCAGCTTGAAGGTCACTCCATTGATGAAGGATACATAAGGGCCACGCATAAGTGGAGCCTTAAGTCAAATCATCAAGGAGAGCTAAGTACATGAAGAATGATTAGTCTACACATCATCTTGAAGGAAATAACTCTTGGAAAAAGAAGATGACCTCAAAGACCCTACTTCTCAAGGAAAGAATGACTTGACACATTTGCAGCATCTTGAGAAGTCTCCACATTCTACATTCTACATCCAAACGAAGCAACAAGAAGCACTTTGTCATCAACAAACGAATCAAAGTGATCTCCCTCACTTTGAAGAGAGGATCACATCTCAAACATCCATGAAGAAAACCATCTCTCTCCATCAAGAAAAGGAAGCATTGTCTTTTTGAAGAGAAAAGATGATCAAGAAAGCAAACATCATCAAGAAGGCATCTAGTTGAAGATATCATCATCAAAGGAGAATCTTCACTTAACAAGTGAGTATTATATATTTTATGTCTCTATGTACAATGACTTCTTTCTGCAAGGAGAACAACAAACTTGTTGGGTCATCGAATTACCTTGCATGGAAGAAGAGACTAGATTTGATCCTCATAGAAAATGAAGTTAGTGAATATGTCATGGGATCAATAACTAAACCTCCTCAAGAGCAATCTCAAGTGCTATCATAGTACATGAAAGGAGAAATAAGGGCTCAGAGAATCTTTATTGAGTCAATCCAGGATTCTCCCATCCATTATGTAGCAAAGTTGAAGATATCAAAAGAGATCTATGAGAAGTTGGTAGAATTGATCTTTGTAAGCACTACAGGAGAAATAATATCGTTAAGAACCAAACTATACAAGATGAAGGTATCAAAGGAAGAAGGGGTAGCCTCATACCTTATGAGGGTATCTCAAATAAGAAATCAACTACAAGAGTTAGGAAAAGTAACGTTTGATAGTGAAATGACCACCATTGTGCTCAATCCACTACCAGATGAATGGGGCAACTTTGTATCCAGTATTTATGGAAAGAAGGAAACTACCCCATTCAATGATCTATGGTCATTATACAAACTTGAAGAAACCAGATTGAAGGAAAAGAACAATGTTGGATCAAGTGAATAAACTCAAGCCTATGTAGCTATGGCAAGGAATAAAGGGAAATCTCGATAAAGATTTCAAAAGAAAATCGACATGTCTAAGATTCATTGTTATGAATGTAATTAATATGGGCATTTCAAAAGGAATTGTCCTAAACTCAAAAAGAGCAACAAGAAGAGAAAGGAAAGAAATGAGGCCCATGTCACCGAAGAGGTAAAAGAACCTGAAAAGAAGAAATCAAAGAAGGAAGAGGTGAAAGACCTTTACTATGACTAAGATAACATCATACACTTGGTTCTTTTCAGTTTGTAGAAGATAGTTGTCATAATGGAAAGCATCACACGTTTGATAAGATGCATTATAGTAAAGATTGAGATGACATCATCATAGAGGCATGGAAGGATAACCGAAGTAGAAGTTTATACGGTTAAAGCGATCATCATATATAATAGAAAGAAAATAGCTCATGGAATCTTCATTAGAACCATAGAAGGATAACAGAAGTAGCAATGGTTGAAGCAAGTCATCTAGCAAGATTGAAAGAGTCGTTGTTAAAAGATTCACCTCTACCTAGAAAAATTGTCTCGCAAATAGTCTACATTCCACTTTTGTCAGTTCCACTAATTAGAAGGATGAAGGTATGGTGACAAAGGAGTGCAGCATGTTAAGTTTGTTTTAGTATTCCTTTTCATCTTCAAGCAAGGAAAGGAGGTTGCCAAAGGAAGTCTAGATGACCACATGAAGGAAGAGGTATGTCTATATTTGGTAATAGATAAGTCATGTCATCATATAGTTGCAGATAGAATGGTTAAAATGCTCTATCTCATGAGCGTGATGAAACAAGAAGAAACTTTTCCATTAGAATGATGCATGAAGGCATGTAGACAATGTGCCTTGAACTCTTCTACATATTGACAAGATGAAATCAACATAATATGACCTCATCAAAAATATGAGGTGGTTGGCAACTATGGTTCCTATGATAAAGGAACCATGTATAGAAGATCCTGAGAAAGCAATATGTGAAGGTGAAATAAGAGTTTGTAAAAGATGTATCTATAGTCACGTAAGATAAGATAAGTGATTAACATTTGGTATCTAGAAGGATTAGCTATGACATCTCCATGAAGACAGTATGAAAACCCTGATATGTATGTTGGAAAAGGAAAACCTTGGAAATGTATGTCTTGGAGATGAATTCATACAATGTGCGAAAGGGATGTTGATGCTGCTAGAAGTGGAAGTCATGACAAAAGGTCATCAAAAAGAGGTAACTTTGATTTAATGTTCATTTTGATTTTTGAGAAAGCATTTGGTTGGGTTGAAATAGGGCTACTGAAAGAGGGTTGTAGAAAGTCACCTACAACTAGTACGCATGAGATTGGATGGAAGATCCTGAAAGAAACATGACTTGGAAGAGGTAGTTGTATGAAGGATAACTAGATGTGGAATAGAAGGTCACTTCCTAATGAAGAAAAGGATGACATGACTATTGGTTCAACACTATGTCTCGTTGAAGGTAAGTGATGGAGAAGATGGTCGATGCCCTACAAAGAAGTTTTAGAAGAAGAAGGCTCCATGATGAAGAAGTTGAAGTTCTTCCATGACATGAAGCCGAAAGGAGGAGCTCTACAAGCAGCTGATAGTACCATGATCTCCACCAAAGGGCAGATATTTGTTGTTTTTAACAAGTCCCTAGTTGAGAGGGAACCTGGGTATATTCCTTTTATAGGAATGAGTAGATCCTCCGTAGTTCAGAGGGAGAGATAGACACATCATTCTTGTCTTCATGCTATGAAGAAAGAATGGAGGAGTGGGTAAGTATATGAATTTCAATACTCTTTGAGGATGAGGTAGGGCATCCAATATGTAAGAGTAGTTGAAAACAAATTCCATGACGATGTGTAAATCGGATATAGGAATGGTCCTAGAAGGACATACCTTGTGAACATCCGGATGGGGTATGTGCATTAAGAGACAATGATGAAGGTGTCTATAAATCATTTGTCTCCCAGCACTATCCTCTAAGATTATGGAGAGCTAGATTTGTTAGTCAAGACCTTGCTATGTGACAATGTTGGTCGATATGATGAGATGCATTGACATAAGCTGAAAAGATAACTTACGAGATGGCCTCCAATCTGACTCTTCATATGAGAATTCTTCAGTATGAGAATGTCCATGTACCTCATATGTATTATTTATACCTCCCTATTTAAGAGGGAGTATTGAAATATGTAACTAGGTTCAGTCCTTCATAAGGTCATATGTAAATTTGATTTTATGTATTTGATTTAAAAAGAAAAAAAAATATTATTGTTATATTGTAGCATGGGTATGCTCAAGGTCATTTTATTTATAGTTCAAGCACCCATTGAGTGCTTTTAAGGTTGTCATAAAGTCTAGGTGTCAAAGGGTCATTGTAATATGTAAAAGACCCCATTAGGCATATTGTATCATGACAAGAGAATTAATGTAAGTCAAAAAGTGTCATAAGACTCCCTCCAAGACAAGTCGGCCTAAGAAAAAACAAGTCGGCCTCATTAGGGTTGTTTGAATCTCATGAAAGCCTATCTATAAGATGGAACTCGACTTCATTTGGAGAAGGTACTCACTCAAGTTCGAATACAAGAATAAGAAGCCTAATAACCAGCAAAGAAGAGAAGAATCAGAAGGAAGATAGATTGAAGTATTGGAGGATTGTTTTTAGGGCTAAAATCTCCCACACATGCAAAGGAATTAGGGCAGCATTTATTGCAGCAAGACTAAATTGCAGACCTGTCAAGAGAAGCTGGAGTTTCGGTTGATAAAGAACAAGTTTCAAGGTCGAGTTACTAAGGAGAAAGAAGATCCCCAAGCGAAGAAGAAAGGAGACATATTCTACCATATTCCACTCACACGTGCAAGCTAGGGTTTCTGCAAGAAAGCCAAACATTGCAGTCATAAGTTGCAAGTCCAAAATTGGGGTTGAAGGAGAAGTTGCATCAATTTTGGATCATGTTTGACTTGGGTCGACTTTGTGCGAATCAAATCCGTCAAGGAGAAGTTTGAATTGGTCATGGATGGGTCTTTGTCAAGGGTCTTAGGTCTTGGATTCGTCATTTGAAGATTCTATAAGAAGAGAAAAATTCCTCTGGGTTTTCCTCTAGGAGGAGAGGTTTTGGCCCTAACTAGCAGCCTACATTTTATGTCCTCTTGTCTCATTGGTCTTCATAGTTTAGTAGTTCTTTGACGATAAAAACAATATAATAATCAAGTAAAGAAGAAGCTAACTACAAAGTACATCAAATTCAGTAAAACAACATCACAAGCAGTGATCAAACTAAGAGAAATCTCCCTGATCTAGCTGCCTTTGATTTCTCAACAGCTCGATGGGGTATTGTCATTGATACAATGACAATACTCATTCACTGATGAAATTTAACAATTTATTTATTGATTCCTACAGCAAATATTGAATAACTCACACTGCAACCTACACAAATAAAATTCTGGAAGAATAAACATCAAAAGAAATGCTTAACACACACACATAAAATAGCACAATTATGTTTAGACAAATGTCCCCGGAAAAACCCAACTTGGGAAAAGCGATGCAGCAGTGAGGGTTTATTTATTATGCAACAATGAAATCTGAGTACATCTATGGATGCCCAATTGGCTATCAAAACAACAAGAAAATATTTGTAAAATACTAAAGGGAATTACCCTTCTCCCACAGGCAAACTCTGGTTGGACTTTCCCTATTAAATAGTGGCCTCTTGGAGCACTGCATCAACCTCTACACTACTCTGCATAGTTGCATGGACGGCTTGCTCTGGATTGGGCTCAAATGAAGTCGTTCTACCTCTGGAAGTTGATAAAATCATCTCTCTGACCCTCTAGGAAACCTTCCCGGCCTCTAGAACTGAGAACAATTTTTTCTCCTCACCAAGCCAATCTGCTTGACTGAAGCACCACACAGTCCCTCTGCGCTACCTCTCTGGGATAATTCGACTCACTTGTCGTTTCCTCCCCAGATTTGGAAAATCTTTCCTTTAGCTCACTATCCCTGCCCCTCAATCACAACTTTGATCTCACTGGATCTCTCTCCGACAATTGACTGCTACTACTCTGGACATTGATTTGCTCATGAAATCGAACTACTCAAGTTCCTTTTCCAGGTTCCTATTGACTTCTTCTTATAATCCTCTGTTTAGACTTCAACGGCCAAGATTAAATCTTAATCGATGGCTAGGATTAACTTGAAGTCAATTCGTGTGAGTTTTTAGAACATTCACACCTTGACTTAATTAATTATGATTAATTAGTCATATTACCTAAGTTTAGGCTTAAGAAATATTAAAAAACTGACTAATAATGTAATTAAGGCATTTCTAGATGGAATTTCCAAGAACGATTTCTAGGTTTTTGAGATCTCATGCATTCTAGCCTCTCCACCAAATTTCAAGGCTAGAACACATCCAATGCTACAAAAATTGACACTTCTTCCCCTTAGCTATGAGCGCAACACTCTCCTCCTCATCTGCCCCACCACGTAGACTACTACACTTGGCACTCCTCTTGGATTCATCTTGGATGAAATCATCCCACATCCTCCTACAATCTAGAAAATGCTCTCCAACCACAATGTCATATATGAATCCATCCCACTGCAGCCAACTCATCTCTCACCTGTGTGATCTTAGTGAGGTATGAGGTCATGGTGTCAATATTGGTCATCTTGGTGTTTTTTAACTTTTGTCTCAACACCATCTTCCTATTCTCATTAGAGCTCCTGTGAAATGTTAAAAGGGAATCCCACATCTCGTAGGAAAACTTCATTCCTATCACATGAGGGAATAGGTGGTCTTTGATGGCATCATAAATGATTCTCCTTGCTTTCACATTCCTCTTGTTGAAGTCAACCAACTTAGCTGGATCAGTTGGAGGTTGCACATGACTCTCCAAAACGTCCCACACTTCAACTTATTCACGCAGTACCATCATCCTCTTCTTCCAGGGGCCAAAATTATCAGCACCACTCAATCTATCCTCCACCCTCAAACCAGTCACCATGACCCTCAACAAACACAAAATCTCAAATTTGAGTATCAACAACTAGCCTCCTTCTCAACCACTGTACTCTGGTACAATGTTGCACGAAGCGCCCCCCCCCCCATGGTTCGAAGCCTCGAAGCGCGTCCCATACGGAAGCGCCTAGGAAGCTTGGCCGGAAGCGCGCTTCCGAAATTCAGAAGCACCGCTTCCGAATTTTTTGTCACTTCCTGGAAATTCGCAAGCGTGGTACGGAAGCGCCACTTCCGAAGCGCGCTTCGTACGGCGCTTCGGACATCGGAAGCGTGGCGCTTCGAAGGAGGAAGCGTGCGCGCTTTTCCGAAATTCGGAAGCACCGCTTCCGAATTTTTTGCCGCTTCCTGGAAATTCGGAAGCATGGTATGGAAGTGCCGCTTCCGAAGCGCGCTTCGTACGGCGCTTCGGACATCGAAAGCGTGGCACTCCGAAGGAGGAAGCGTACGCTTCCAGAAAAGCTTCCGGAAAAGCGTTTAGAAAATCGTTTTTTTTTTCAATTTCTTTTTTAATTTTAGGTGAGTTTGCTTGTTGAGGGTGGGTCCACCTTGGGTTAGGGTGACGAATGAAGGCAAAAAAAAAATATAAATATAGCAGATGCTCCCTCATGGTAATGTTAAATTCTTAAAGTAAAAGTGACATTCTCCTTTATTTTTCATTTTCATCATTTTACTTAAATTTTTAACATTACCATGAAATGACTCAGGATGTTTAAGAGTGGTTCTAGCCTCATTGGACTTCATATGGAGAAAATAGAATTTCATATCCTATTCAAAATTCAACAGACTTAACAGTTTTCAGGAATTCAGGATCAATGGGATTGTGGCATTTCATTAGATTATATCAAGTATGAAGGTATGCGATTA
>APFE031263701.1:0-23011 GCA_000404065.3 Pinus taeda | reverse complement strand
ATCAAAATAAACAAAAGTATCTAAACTAAAAATGAAACTAAAACTAAAAATGAAACTAAAACTAAAACTAAAATCTAAAATACTACCTACGCTAAACCTATACAATCGATGGAATGTTAACACTAACTCTCAGTCATACAATTACATCAAATTGATTTTTTTTTCCCACTGCTTGATGTGTTTGCAGGGGCGACGGGCAAGGGAAGGCGTTGAAGGTTGTTGTTGCGGGAAAAAAGGCAACTCGATGGAGGAACGCAGGGAAAGAGAGAGCCCACGACGGCAGCATGAGAGAATTGGGTCTGTGGGAGAAGGTGATGGCAGCAGAGGAGATCGTTGAGTATGGACTGAGGGAAATGAGCTGCATACAGCGTAAGAAGATGAATGAAGGACGCAACGTGGAGCTGGAAATAAGGCAGACGTGTAAGTGGCAGCGTGGAGAGGGTTCGGATATGCTGCGTGGATAGCATGACAGCGAGTGAGGGATGGAAGAGCTAGCTACCATAAGAAAACGTGGGTGGAGTATGGAGTTGTGTGGGTGAGCTTAAGGAAGATGGATGCAGAAGGGGTTGGACAGCACTACGTGAGGAACGTGGGAAGAGCAGCCAAAGAATGGTGATGTGTAGGATGGATGCCGCGTTGAAGTTTTTTTGGAAGTAATACGCAGGTGATGAAGGAAATGCACAGAGAAATTTAACACCCGGACAGAGGTTGAATAACAGCGCAGAGAGTGATAAGGGTGAACAACAGGAGCTGGGCAGCGAATGGAGATATTTTGAAGGCACTAGTAGCAATGAGAGAGGCCTGAGAGTCCTGAAAAATTTTCGAAATTTTGATGCAACATGAATCCCTACCAGGCAACCAATCGATCCAAAAAATTTCACCAAAACTTACAAATATTTTCCAAAAATCTTCAAAAAAGTTTAAACTGCTCTGCTTCAGATTTCTCAACGAAAACATTCGAATAACAGTTCCTAGATCCAAAAAAACAAAAAAACTTGGACTGCAGGAATAATGTCTCTACAAGAGATGGTTCTGAGGTCAGATCTTACCCTCGAGGGCCTAGATCTGGATTCAGAATCAGATTTCGACTTCAGATCTGCAACGTGCAACCTGTTCCTAAAAACAAATAGCCTGAACCTGAAAATGCAAAAAATAAATGAAACCCTAAAAACCAGCTAAATAATTACAGTAATTACAAACTGAAGGCTCTAAGCAGCCAAATTTATCGTTATGCCACAGAAACATTTTTAGAATTTTAAACTTAATGTGAGGTGCTTCAGAAAACCCTTCGTGCATTCACCAGAAAATTTCAAATGATAAGCCTGGGAGCAAAACCGGCTGGGCTCTTCAGAAAATGCAATCCGGGAGTTGGCTGGTTCAGCCGAGAACTTCCCCAAATGCCCGATAATCTAAAAAAAAAGATTTTTTGCACAACTTAATTCAACCATTAACAAAGAGGGAGAAAACGATACTAAAATCCAGATCTAATGGAGATACCTGCCATCATATTCAAAAATTTAACTATCATTCAAACCCTAGCAACTAAACAAGATACTTGTGTTTAAAATCACTCTCCATCAAGCTATCATCAATGGATGAAAATAAATTTATGCAGAAAAATAAAACATCTTACAGCATTTCCAGAAGAGTAACACCAGCAAGATTTCAACCCCAAAGTTTTTCTTTATTGCACAAAAAATGACTACAAAAGAGCTTTCTTTAGCACATGACTCTAAGATAGAATGATCTCAAATGACCCCTGACACCCTATTTAAAGGAAAATTTCCCAACAGCTAGTTCGAGTGATCCATGTCAAAATGATCTCGACCATCGATGAGGATCAAATCCCTTTTAATCTTATCCGTCGAATTTTTAAATGCATTTTAATATATTAAAAATTTAAAATCTTGCATTTAATTCCTCAAAACTTTGACTTTATTATTAATTTTATTACTTATTTTATTTTTAATTTTATTTACCTTTTAATAATTTTTTTTTTTATTTTTTTTTATTATTTTTATTGGACCCTCAAAATTAACATTTGGGAATTTTACCTAGGACCTAGGACCCATCAGGAGATTAATTATTTTCTAACACTCAAGACACTTTACGTCATGACTTTTACAATTTTACATCTCAAGGGGGAAAACCCATTTGACATAAACCCTCATAGACCACCCAGCTCTGCGACACAAATATAATCTAGCAGATCAAGCAATTTGTAATAACCTAACCAAATAATTAGGATTATTTCCAAATTACTTTTACATAGACTCAAAGCACACTAGGATTCCCCTGAGATTCTAATGACAAAATCCATTCCAGCTTTGGGGTTAGGCTGAAGGAAAACTCTACTGATCATGGATTGGTGAGACAAAAAACCTTCTGAAATGTAGATTATCACTAGAAAATTAGGTTTGCCTAGGCATTTTCATACATAACTCAGATCTGCTAAGATTATTTACAATTTACACATGCAGACTGGGTTTACAACATAACATGATCGGGATGATGATGATAGTCGAATGGCATGGACACATCAATCAAGCGCTATCCCTTTTGCGAAAAAAAGGGGTGTACTGCTATGGGTAGTTGACATGTAGTGGTCAACAAGACCCATAGATGACAATTTAGAAGGAAAAACAAGTCTATATCAACTATCATAGATGATTATATGATGGTCGTGTTTTGACCAAGTTTCGGGTACGGGTATGGCCCGAAACGTCGAGTTCCTAGACGTTTCGTGCAACATAGCTTAAATGTAAGCTAAGAACAAGACGATTGTGGACCTGCCAAGATATCGACCAAGCAACAAATATAAGTACTAAGAACACCTACTACTTAATAAATCTTATAAGAGCTCAGGCACTCATATAAATATATGTTACCATGCAAGACTCAAGAAATGCAATGCACGCAATTTACCAAACAAGGATGATACATCTATCTCTTGGATAGGCAAGTCATATTAATTAGCAAAATGAAGCCTTCATTTACAAAATATTGCAGGGCATGGCCTTCTAAAGAGGCAATCAGTCTTTACAATTATTTCCCCTTTTCCCTTCCTCCTCTCTTTTCAAGGAATTTTTTTATCCTATATATATAGTGTGGTTACAAAAATGGCCCTTGGCTAGTCACGCCTTAGGCATTGTGAGGACAGTATGACTTCTCTAATGCAACTTGTCGTCAATTTGTCTTCCAAGCTGCATGTATGTTCAAGACCTCAAAGATCTGAAGGCCTTCTAACTTTTGTAATGGCCACCTTGCCCTCAACTTTCAATCAACCAAGTCTTGTACGTCGGTCTTCATTCCAGTACCAAAATACCAAATTCATTGTAGAAGATATGGAAGCATGCATATTTGTACATAAATCAAGATAGATATGGCATCCATTGTACAATAATGATTAATTATTCGAGCATCAACCATCTAGAATCTAGATTTTTCTCCTCTTGTCTAGCCTTTGCTTCTACCTCAATTGTCTAGGGATATTAGTCAACATTGCCCAATTTTGATCAAACTACCTAATCCAAACCTTAAAATATTGTAGAAAAAGATTAACATGCTTGATCGATGATTATGACTTGACTGAAAAGTATTTTTTTGCTAAGAGCATGGGAAAGGAGTTCAACAATTAACACCACCAACACTAGGGTACATATAGGGCTTGGTGCTCTTGTTTAAATGCTAATCACATACCCTCATACATTATATAATCTAATGAAATGCCACAATCCCATTGATCCTAAATTCCCGAAAACTGTTAAGTCTGTTGAATTTTGAATAGGATATGAAATTCTATTTTCTCCATTTGAAGTCTAATAAAGCTAGAACCATAGTTTTAAAACTCCGACTTGGATTCGGAACTCGCCGAGGGTCAACTCCGACTCTGACTCCGACTCAGTATCGACTCGGCCTAGTTGACTTCCATGACTCAATCTTTGTAAAAAAATACATTAAATATTTATTTTTTTATGAAAAAACATCATTTTAATGATTTTCTTTCATGTTTCCAAACTCAAAGCATTACAATATAGAGAGAAGACAACATATGATCAAAGTATGCTCATGAATATATCTATTATATCAAAATGACACCCATTTCACTGTCCAATACATGTAATATATATAGATCAGAACAAACACACATAACCAAGGAGGCTCTTAATGGCCTCTACAACAAAACATCACTAGTCAATACTGCTAGAGAAGCCAACATCATCTTGCTCAGACTCTGAATCAGAGTCAGACGAGGAAACCCATGGCTCCTCCTCCTCATCGAAATTTCCAACTGCAACTATAGAAGTAGTAGCACTAGCAGGCACAAAAGCAGCATGCTGAGATAGACAAGTTATGCGCCTGTGTCGTGGCTAAGTAGAGAAAGTGTCTGCAACTAGAGGACTTGGGGTTGGGCCTAGTACTAGTGGACCTACATTTAACTGAACATTATGTTGTAATGCCTCCATCTCTAAATCCAAATCAAGACCCATAACCTCATCAGGGTCAAACTATGTTGGTTGAATCTCCACTACCCAATCTGATGATTAATCAATATCTTCCAACACAATGGGATCTATATCAGGTATTTTGTTCATAAATTGGTTGCATCTTTGCCGGAAGTTGTATTGGATGTAGACTAGACCATTTAACTGTTTTTGTTCCAAATAGTTTCTCTCCATTGTATTGGACGTAGACTAGACCATTTAACTGTTTTTGTTCCAAATGCTTCTCATCATTGTGTTGCAAAACACATAGTTGTATAATGAGTTATCTCAACAAATTATATCCAACTTTCAAATTATAAACAATCTAAAAAAATAAGAATTTGAAAATTGAAATTGTTTACCTAGCTCATTTGCTTCCCTACTAATCCTTGTTAGGTTCTTGCCAAAGGTACATGTGGCTCTACTGAAAGAAGTGCTATGTCGGTGTATCTCCAACTACTCACTCTCAATAAGGATCATGCGCTCAAGGCTCTCAATCAATCCATCTCTAACCTCCCCAATCAAAGCTTTTGCCTCCAAAACTTTATAATGATACATTGGGTTCAGAAAAAACCCAGTTGCATGTATAGGGCAATGGAGTTGATTGTTGCATCTTTGATTAATGATTTCCCAAATGGGCCCATACCTAGCCACTTTATCCTTGTATGTTCCCTTTATTTGCTCATTTGCCTGATCCATAGCCTCATAAATGAAACCCATAGCCAATCTTTCCCCATCCACCAACTGCAACACCTTAACTAGTAGCTCAACAACCTTCACAATCTCTGCTTCCTTTTTCCAAAATATGTCTTCATTAACTTTCTTTCTCACAATTTTGCCATCTTGTTTGTAAGCCCATTGACATCCATTCCATTCATCATTGGAAAACATCCTCTGCAAGATTCTACGTTGGGAAAGCATAGATTGCAATGTCAAAAAATGAGTCACAAATCTAGTGATGGCAAGCCTAAGAAGATCCTTGCCCCTTGTGTTTTTCCTCATCAGGTTCAAAATCCATGAGTGACTGTAGATATAGTTTGTTATGCTTTTGGCATGGTCTATAGTGTTCTTGAACCACTCTATTTTACCAATATCCTCATGCATGACGTCTATGCAATCTGCAGCACATGGGGTCCAAAAGATGGTTTTGTGTTTTTCCTCTAACATTTTACCAGCAAGAACATAGAGGCATTATTTTTGATAATGTGAACAACATTAACCACCCCTACGTATTCAACAACTTCATCCAAAAGCTGAAACAACAAGTGTGCATCTTTCACCTTATCAGATACATCAACTGACTTTAGAAACATGGTTCCCTGTGGGCAAAAGATGAGAAAATTTATGATGGTACGGTTCCTTTGATCAGTTCATCCATCTGACATGATGGTACATCTTGTTCCCACCCAAGAGCTTTTGAAATCTTTCAAATATTCATCAATGGACATAACCTCCTTTTGCAAAAGAGATCCCCTTAACGCATGCATAGTAGGGCCTTTGAAGCCCTTTCAAGCAGCAAATATGGCATCAAACATAGGTTCATAATATGTTGAACGAGAAGCATTGCAAGGGATATCAGCATCCTACCACCATCTAGTTATGTAATCACAAGCAGTTTATCTCAATTCTTTTTTCCAGTGGTCATCTAAGGTAGGCCACATTTGACCTCTACTAGCTTGAGGACCATGTGCACTATCAGAGTGAGAGGAGCGTGTGTCTGTGAAATAACTTTTGATATCACTCTTCTTTTTAATTTTACCCTTACCCTTTTCTTAAATAGACTCCATAGGGGTAGGAACATAGCGAAAGGGGTTGGATGCATCAATGCAAGGGATAGATGAAGAACCCTCATAAAAAATAATGGGCTTGGCAACCATCATGTGTTTTATACTCCTCTTCCTCCTTATTTCATCCTCTTTTTCTTTTTGCCTAGTTTTTTCTTCCTCAAACTTCTCAATTTTTTCTAAGAACTCCTTCCTAATTTCCCCAATATGTTCTGCTGGTGCTGCACATGGAACAATTTGACCTCTAATACCAGCCAAGTGTTGTTTCATCCTGTGAATGCCCCCTCCACCTTCCTCAATTCTTTTATGACAAATTTGCAATGCATTTGATTATCAATCCTCTCAACAGATGCCCAAGCAGCATCTTTCACTCTAAGAGCCATTTTCTGACATTTGGACTTGGAAATGAAAGGGAAAAGGTTTAAAGATGCAAAAAAAAAAAAAAAAACAACAACAACAACTCTTCAATGTTCATTTCTTTTAGAAAAATTACTCTTTTCAATTTCCAAATTTACAAAAAAAAAAAAGCAAGGGAAAATTTGAGAAGTGAGGGAAAAATAAAAAATAAAAATAAAAAAAAAATAAATAATCCTCTAGCCTCCTCAATGATGCTCCAAAAACCAACTCCTCAATGTTGCTCCAAAGATTGCCCAAGAAGATCCTCACTGCTACTCCAATGATTGCCCAAGAAGCTCCTCACTGCTCCTCCAACTCTTCACAAATGCTCACACAAATGCAATGAGATAGTTGTGAGGAAATGTGTGGGGATTGGGTAACTTTTATAGGCTTGGGAGAGGGTAGATGCATTGAGGAAAACCCTAAACAAAAATAATTGCCTTTCAAGTCTGTCTTTTCCGCCACGGACTGACACAACCAGGTTATGATGGACTCGATCGAGCCGATCAATCAATTACTAAACTGGTCGAGTCGGTGTCCGACTCGGCCGGTTTGGTAGCAGAACGGCCTTTGAACCGATTTTTCTACCGAGTCGACCTGAGCAAGGGTCCAGCTCGGTCAACCAGGCCGAGTCCGATTTGGACTAGCCAGGTTTTAAAACTATGGTTGGAACTACTCTCAAACATCCTCAGTCATTTCATAGTAATGTTAAAAATTTAAGTAAGAGGATGAAAATGAAAAATAAAGGAAAATGTCACCTTTACTTTAAGAATTTAACATTACCATGATGGAGCATCTAAGAAGCATCTAAGGAGCATCAAGGGAGCACCTTGGGAGTGTCCGAGAAGCCCCAACCCAACTTAAGTCAAATAAAAACTAAAAAATATTTAGAACCCTATTGAACCACACATCTCCGTTCGGATCTGCTTGGGATCCATATGGATCCGTGCCCAATCCACTATGGATCTGAGGAGGATCCGTAGTTAGATCCACAGTTCAGAAATCTAGAATCATGAATCGATCCCCCGCGGGTCTATACAAGACGCAATTCCTAGTTTGGATTCTTGGGGAGGGGGTTCGTGCAACATTGTTTCATGCTCAAGTAAAATTATTATTTTATTTAAGCATGTTTTTCATGCTCATTATTATTTGTATTTGTCAAAGTCAAATGCTTATTTATAGCTTCAAAAAGGAAAATTTCAATATGTATGGGTCAAAATTGCCTCTACATGCCACGTCAGCCCTGCCCCATAAGACATGTATATTTGAACTCCTCTGGATAGTATAAATAGAGAGTGAATTAAGCTCATTTCGGCACACACAATTCACATGACCTGTTCTGAAATATCACAGAAGGAAGGCCGAAGTGTGAAATTCACAAGAAAAAAGGGTTTCTCTTAAGCTCGAATTTCTGAAAGTTCTACCTTAACACATCTTTTGTTGAAACTTTGTTCTTGAATTTGTACATGTTGTTGGTCTCTTGTTGTTGATGGATTTGTGTTAAAATTGGCAACTAGGGCCAAACTCCACATGGATCATCTCTTTTATGACAACTGATATTTTTCGTGGATTCCTCTCTCCAAGAGGTATAGGATTGATCTAGAGATCATCTGATTCTGACATGTACAACTGAAGTTATGAATTTATTTTGATTATGGACAAATTGTCAAGGTTAGCCAGCAAATTTATATAGGCTCAAGGGCGTTTCGTGCAACATTGTTTCATGCGCAAGTCAAATTATTATTTTATTTAAGCATGTTTTTCATGCTCATTAATATTTGTATTGGTCAAAGTCAAATGCTTATTTATAGCTTAAAAAAGGAAATTTTCAATACGTAGTTTGGGTCAAAATTGCCTCTACATGCCACGTCAGTCCTGCCCCAAAAGACATGTATACTTGAACCCCTCTGGACAGTATAAATAAAGAGTGAATTGAGCTCATTTCGGCACACACAATTCGCACGACCTATTCTGAAATATCACAGAAGGTAAGCTAAAGTGTAAAATTCACAAGAAGAAATAGGGTTTCTCTTAAGCTCAGATTTCTGAAAGTTCTACCTTGACACATCTTTTGTTGAAAAATTGTTCTTGAAGTTGTACATGTTGTTGGTCTCTTCTTGTTGATGGATTTGTGTTAAAATTGGAAACTAACGCCAAACTCCACATGGATCATCTTTGATCCGAATCAGATCCATCAAAGACTGGCAAAGAACCATGACTGTATTAGGTCGGGACAAATCTCTAAAAATTCCAAAAACTGCGATCAAAAACACCTTGAACCAGTGGCAATGGCAACCAACGTGGAACGACAAGGACCCCGGTCAAAGCGCGGTGACCGAGGCCCATGGAGACTGCGCAGGAGGTCAAAGTAGTCCCTAGGAGCCCCTAATTGGGAAAAGGAGGTGATTTTTGATGCACGATTAGCTCCTAAGGGCTACTTTGACCTCCTAGGCGAACAAGGCCGAAATGTGGGAAGCCCGAGCACTTGGACGCATGGCAAACCAGAAAATCGCGGGCGAAAAAGGCAAAAAGCGCTAATTGTACAAGGCGGGACCCGCGCTCTGGAAACCGGCGGTATTGATCGGGGCACCCTCAAACAGTAAACAGTTTTGGAGAAAGCGAAGTGATCCCACTTAATGATCGACGCATGGTGGCGGAGGTGAGAGAAAACTGTTGTTGATCACGGGTTATCAGTCGAGTAGGTCAACAGCACAGGACGTGCGAATGGCGTCGGATCTGGAGGTCCCAGATCGGACGGCTGAGATTGCGCCCGATGGAGGAAGCGGAATCAACGAAGGATTAAGCCGCATTTGTAAAGATTTGAGGTTTGTTTGACCGCCACAGTGGAGGAAGAATGCATCCACGACGTAACTGAAGAAACGAACCGATGAGCAGGCTGGCGCTGTTCAGATGGGGACACGTGGCCACACACTGAGCGTTCATGCTGACGCCGAACAGGGAACTCCAAGCGCAGCTGCAGAAGGTGAATCGACAAAGGCGGAAGAGGAACTGAACGGGCATGGGGACGAATGGCTAAAAGCCATGAACAGAGACAGTCGAATCAAGTGGAAGTAGACACAGAGAGAGAGTCGAGAGATGACAAAAGTGGAACAGTGAACCCAGAGAGGACTGAACACAGAGAACAGCAAACAAAGCAGAAGAGACAGAGGGTCGAGCTGACAAGTGGCAACATCGAGCACCAAAGCTTGAAGATTCAAGCCATCCCATAGAGGAATCTGTCTGGACTGAGCATCGTATTTGGCTCTGTCCATTGTAGACCTGAAGGTCACAGAACTGGTAGGAGGAAGAAGAGTTTGTGCACTCCAGTGGCCTGAGAAATCCAGGAATCACCTTGCCAAGCAAACCTGCTTCAGGAGAACTCTCATTCAGTCCCTGCATTGTAATTCTCTGCTTAAAGACCCAATAAAACAAGGCCACCACTGAAAGCTGGACCGGAGACGTAGCCCTGGAGAATAGGGTGAACTCCTTATTAAAATTGCTTGTGTCTTTGTGGTTGCTTACTGTATTTCTCTGTTGTCTTTCCATTTAAATGTCTGTGTATTGGCAATCTGATCGATCTATTGCTTAAATAACACAGAACACACACCGGCACACGAGTCTGTAATACCTTTTGTTTAATAGACTTTAAATTGGTGTCACTCATAGGGTGATTATCAGATCAATCTTATTTATGACAATTGATATATTTCTTGGATTCCTCTCTTCGAAAGGTGTAGGATTGATCTAGAGATCATCCGATTCTAACATGTACAAATGAAGTTATAAATTCATTTTGATTATGGACAAATTGTCAAGGTCGGCCAACAAACTTATGTAGGCTCAAAAGCCCAACAGTGATGTCTATTCATCCTCAACATGGCATATAAATAGAAGGTGACTTGGACACACTCATCTTCACACATCTCTCTCTCTCTCCTCGTTGATTGGGTACGCATTTCTGGGCAGCATCTCTCTCCACACGTGCGAAGGACAGAAGAGGAATTTTCTGTTTTGGGCATTAATTGCGTTGATCGAATTTTAAGGACAATTTGAAAAGCATTGACCAACAGGGTTGACCTCTTTGACTGCGATTTTTGGTGGAGAAATTATGTCCCAGCAGGCCACATTTTTGGGCACATAAATCGAGACAATCCGTTGACTTTGACCAACGTTGACTACAGCTAGGGCTAACCGCAGGTTGACTGTTTGACCAGATTTTGACTAGGCTGATTTCAGACTGTTTTGAGGGCTGATTCATCTTGTTGTTTGTAGGCCGAAGTTGAATGAAGTTGACTAAATTGATGAGGGTCAAATCTGCCCTGTTGACCAGCGTTGACTTTTCTGGTTAGGTCTCTTTTGTTGCTATTATAAATTATCAAATTTGTAAATTGTACTATCTCTATCTATTGAACTATTGAAGATTATAAGAAGAATTGATCAAGGGTTTCCCCACATTGAGGTTTGTCCCTGACTGGTGCCACATCTTGTGTCCTCTTGTCTTGGTTTGTCTTCTAATGTTTATGTTTATGTTCTATCTACATTTTACGATCATGTTGATGTGATTATTAAATTGGATATTGATATTGGGCTAATAAAGAAATTGAAGTAAAATTGCTCAAAAGCATAGAACATACCATTGTTGCCAAAAATTAACAATTTTCTATGAGGAAGGAGGGTTTGACTTGGAATCTTGAAGGTTGGAGACTTTCTAAGGTCATGGTTCTTGGATATCTCAGTTTGATCTAATTCTATAAGAAGAGAATTTTTTATGGGTGTTCTCCCTTGTGGGGTTTTGCCTTTAGCTAGGAGCCTATATCTTGTGCTCTTTGTTTCTTGCGATCTTCATGTTTAGTACGTTGGTAATTGTTTGATAAAAAACATAACAAAGATTAATAAGAAGCCAACAATATTGACAAGCAATTATCAAAGAAGAGAAATCTAACCTAACATACAGTCAAACTGATTTCTCAACATGCTTTTAGAGCTAACGTTGGCAGTTTGAAGATCACATTTTTGTTGGCATCCTTGAAAAGGACTCTGTGAAAACCCTAATCAAAATCTGATCTTTTGATCTGAACTAAATATTCACAAGTATCTTAGAAGTTTGAATGTCGAAACTATCGATATTTGAATTTGCAATGAATAAACACATTGTGGTCAGCGATACATTCTTCTAAGGCTCGCATTAGCATCTCCGTAGTAAACAGTGGCTCATTACTTCTATATATACAATTCATTGTACTTTGTATCTTACCACTCTGAGGCACACATATTAACGATCGTATAGCATACCCTACATTGTAACTCACATTGTCTATGATTTGAATTAATCTTGGAGGCTCGGATCTATATAGTGGCTTACTTTCATATCTAATCTCTCAGATTAAATCTCTGGAACACGCTATGTATATATCTATGTTGCATTAGTATATATGGTTCAATCATTACAATGATCCTGCACCTCTTGAATTTGTGGGACGTTACTCTAAATAGTGGCACCACTTTACAATAGCTCAATAATTCGATTCTCTGAAATCATTACAGTGGCTAAATGGTGTGGAACTCTAAGATCGTTACAATGAGATCATAAGCCTTTTTGGGTCATAATCATTACCAGTGGTAAAATTTTGTGTGTATGATGCTTGTTACCGCTCAAACTAACAGGAGTCCTAGGACAAGATCTTATAGAGAAACTACTATGTCAAGTGGCAACAATGGAGCGATAGCCCACTATCACCTCAACTAAAGCTCCTTGCTCCTTACAGACTTTCACCAATGGGAAGTGTCCCAGTATGAGAGGAATCACTAGAATGGATGAATCAATGGTAAGTATGCAGGGTGATTCCTGAAGTATATTCGAAAGAGAGGCCCAAAACAGGCATTTGCTTGTTATAGAAGCAAGATGGGTGGCTCTCTTAGAAGGTCTGAGAAGACACCTAGATCTAGGGTTTAAGGAGTGTTACTTGAAAATAAGGGCCCAAGATCAAGGAATCCTAAAAGATTAGGGTTTCTAAGTGACCTTTGTGAAATTGAAGTTATAATGTAATGGGACCACAAAGAAGCCCAAGTGGGACCGAACGAGGCCAAGGGTTTGGATTGGAACAACAAATGGATGAACTTGACCAAGTTAAGGGGGAGAATAGGATCAAAGGAATTGAATTCTTCTTGGAATTTGAGTGCAATGATCTTAATGAAGTCACTAACCAAAGGACACCTAGGGAAAAGAGCAGTGTTCAAGCTAGTGCTTGGAATACCTCAAGATTCCACCATGGGAACGACCTCAAATTTGGAGGACCTCTCAAAAAGACCCCAGTCTAGTAGTAGACCAATTTTCAAGGATTTTCAATGGTTAAAATTGATTTTAAGATGATGCCCTAGGAGACCTACTAGGTAAGGGCTTAGAAAGAGGAAGAGGTGAGAAGAATATTCTTTATGATCACCTTAGGACTATACCAATGCCTGGCCAATTGCAAGAATGGAGTCAAATGAAATCAATGTTTAGATAGGCTTAATTCCAACCAAGGAGTTCCCCAGCAACTTCATATGGCCTACGCAATAACTAGGTTCCAAAGGGAAATTTAAACTTCTTTATATTGCAAATAATGACTTATCAAAGAAACTCATGAACATTCATGTACCCTAGGACCATAATTCACCATACTTCAAATGATCGTATGAAAAATCCCTCACAAAGACAAGCCTAGCAACTTCGCATAAGCTAAAGAGCAGCCACACCAGCTTCATGAACGAAAATATTCCATAGACAATTTTATGAGACAAAATTACAAATAAGCATGAAAAAATACTCGCAAGTATGGCGAAATTATTCCAACCATCAAGATGCAAAGAAATCGAAGCTCCAAGACAAGAAATTAAGCTCTTCCAAAACATCGAAATGCATTGAATTTCAATTCATCCATCAAAAGGCCCAACGAAATTTCCAGAAGAAACAAATGATCCAAATCCAAGTGATGAGATTCAAAAGAGCTCTCATCAATTTATATCCTTCCTAAAGAGTTCAATTTGCCTAATTAGGCCTAATTAAGCCCCAAATAATAAAATAATGTATAATAATGACATGAATTGGTGCCAAACCCACCAAGATAGCTACATAATACAAAGATAAGACACTCAAGAGGGAAAAATAGTAAATGCAATGAGTCGTTGGGCCCTTGAAGAGGCCTAGTGGAGTCCAAAGTGTGCCAAGGTGAGAGAATAGCCTCCAAAGTAAGTGATCAAGTGGGTGGCCACTTGATATCCAAGCAAATAATGTGTCCCCAAGTGGGTGTGGGGGCGCAATGACATCCTCATGGGTCTCCAAGTGGAACGATAATGCCAACATACCATCTGTTAGGGCTTGAATGATGACATAAGCCCTCCCTCTGTCCCCCATGGTGTGACACATCCCCATCTAGGCCCTACAACACCTGCCAAGTGCGTGGTCCAAGTGTGAAGCCAACTAGACTTGGTGGTCTAGGTGCATCATCCTCATCCAAAAGGTGGAACACGAGCAATCAATGAATGGTGTTGATGGATCCATGAAGTGGTGATTTGTTGTCTACTATGGCTGAAACCCATGGCTCTCAACATGACCCTACAAGTGCCAATATGACCCTTTGGAGGGCTTGGACCCTGTTGAAAAGTGTAACTAGGTTCGGTTTTCATAATGACATATAATTATGATTTTATGTAATGAGATGTAAAGAAGAAAAATAAAATTATTATATTGACTTGCTTCATGGGTTTCATGAGCAAGATATTTTGTTTTTGAGTCAAGATTCCCATTGAGAGTCTTTAGGAATTATTTGTCATCTAGTCATAAAATGCTAGAGTCACTGTCATGTAATGAAGTCATGTTACACTTTGTATAAAATTCAAATTTGTCTATGTAAAGCATCCTCCAAGACCTTGTCACTCATCCTCTTCAAGTCGGCCTACAACAATGGAAGAACATGCTAGAAGAAGTCGGCCTAACCTCTAGCCATCATGTCGGCCTAAAGGACATATGATGAGGTGTATATATAGCCACACTCGACCTCCATTAGAGGCAAGCAACTCGACTTGATCTCAAAAAGCAGAAGTGTGAAGTAGAAGGGAAACAGAAGTGCGAAGAAGGGGACAAGAGAAGTGCAAAGAAGAAGTGAAGAAAGGCAAGCGAAGATAGGTTTTGGGCAATGCAAAGATAGGTTTCTTCTAGGCTAGTGAAGGAGGACGCTTCTAGGCATAACGAAGAAGGTTTCTTCTGGATCAATGAAGAAGAGTTTCTTCTAGGGCAACGAAGAAGAGATTCTTCTCGGGCAACGAAGAGAAGTTTCTTTTGGGGTAGCGAAGGAGGTTTCTTCCGGGACAACTAAGGAAGGATTCTTCTGGATACTTCGTAACTGAGATAGAGATCTAGCGACCGAGATTCTCTAGAGGAAGCCAGTGAAATCATAGAGACTGAGTTTCTCTAGAAGAAGTCGAGAAGTAGCAGTGTGAAGGATAAAGACTGAGTTTCTCTAGGAGTCTAGGAGAGCAATTCCAAATCAAGAAAGGAAGTCGAAGGGAAGAGGCAAAGCATCAAGGATAGTGGCAAGGTTCTTGGGAGGATGCTAGAGTCAAGGGTCTGTGTCATGGTCTTAGTACTCATCAATTGAAGATCTACAAGAAGAATTTTGATCGGGTTTTCCTCTCAAGAGGTGAGAGGTGCTGGCAAGCCTACATACTGTGTCAGTTGTCTTTTATTATTGGTAATTGTCTTGATGAAAAGAACACAATAATAACATAACAAAGAAAAGATCATAGATTCATAAGCTAAGAAGTAAAAGTATATCACAAGCAATTATCAAGCAGAGAAATCTTTTAACTATTCATGCCCTAGATCTCTCAACATGGTATTAGAGCTTAGGTGCTGAAGTCAGCAAGGGGCATTCAAAGCAAGTTGACACTCGAGAATCGACCTTCATAGAAAGGTCAAAGCAAGTCAAAGAACCCCAAGCCATCCAATCAAGCATCGAAGAAGGATCATAGCAGATTCAGGGGTTATCAAGGACAAGATCTTCAAAACCTTAGATCAAAGAAATCTACACCAACAAGAGTCTTGAAACCATCTTCAACAAATAAGGTAGACGAAATCATTCAAGAAGGATCATGAATCAAATTTCCTTGCATGGAAGAAAAGGACAGACCCAAATATTATTGAGAATGAGGTCATGGATCACATAAAGGGATCAATAACCCAACCTCCAAAGGAAGATACTCAAGCACATGCTAGATTCATGAAGGGAGAAGTGAGAGCCCAGAAGATTCTTATAGAATCTATAAAAGACTCTCTAACCCATGTGTATCAAAGTTGGAGACTACAAAAACTATATATGACAAATTGGTAGAGTTTTTTTTAAGTACTGCAGGAGAAATATTCTCATTAAGGCAAGAACTCTACAAATTGAAGATATCCAAGGAAGATGGAATAGCCTCATATTTATGAGGATATCAGAAATTCGAGATCAACTACAAGAGCTGGGAGAAGTCATGTCTGATAGAGAGATGACCACAATGGTACTAAATGCACTACCGGGAGAATGGGGTAACTTCACTTCAAGTTTATATGGAAAGAAAGAGACTACTCTATTTCAAGATCTATGGTCACTCTATAAGATCGAAGAAACCAAACTGAGGGCAAAGGTTGATGTTGGAGCAAAAGAGCATAATCAAGCATACACTGGTATGGCAAGAAAAAAAGGGAAATTTGGAAAGTTTGGTCCTCAAAAGAAAAGGAGGAATATGGATAAGATAAGATGTTATGGGTCAAGAACTTGGGCACTATAGAAAAGATTGTCCTAAACATAGTAAGGACGGGGAATAGGGAAGAAGCCCACATTATTGAAGAAGTGAAAGAGCCTGAGTCAAAGAAGTGTAAGAATGAAGAAGTAAAAGATCTCTACTATGACTGAGATGATCTTCTTCATTAGAAGGTACTTTTCACTTGTAAATTATAGATAGGAAGCAATGTATAGAAGATAGGATGCATCAGATTAGAAAATAGCATTGTGATAGAAACATTAGAAGTAAGAGTTCATGACATGAGTAGCAGAAATAATGCCTGAAAGAAATTCTATTGAGTACAAAGAATATGAGCTCTTGGAAAGCTCACTGAAATCCAAAGTGACACTTAGAAGTAGAGGTCATCGTCGACTGGGATCATCATACAATAGTCAATAAAGATACATCGTCAAGTAAGGATATGAAAGATCCTCAAGTTTCTCTGATGGAATCCTTATCAAAGGATTCGCCGATTTAAAAAGGAAAAAAGAGTTTCTTCAGGAATTCCAACTCATGGGATTCAAGGGATGATGGTATGATGAGATAGCAGGAAAGCAAGTCTAAAGGATAAAGTTCTTTTGTTCAAATAAAGCTCCTACAAGAAGTCTGGATGACCGAAAGAAATATGAGGTATGTATGCTTACATAGATTATTATGAAAGTCATGTCATGTGGTTGCAGATAATATGATCACTACTTCCATCTTGGGAAATATGATCATGAGAAGAAGTGATATCCTCCTCTGAAAGAATGCAGAAAGGCATAAGTCACACTAAATGAAATCAACATAATATGTTCTCATATCAATCATGAGGAAGTTGACCACAATTGAGGAACTCTAATTGGAAGCTTCTAGGGATGAAGTGTGAGAAAGAAAGGAAGAGATCGTGATAGTATGCAACAAAGGTAAAAGGCATTCAACATCCGAGTCCAAGAAGAGTTGACTAGAATATCTCTCAGAAAGATATGAAGACTTTGATAGGAGTCGGGAAAAGATGGAGACCCTTGACAAAGGATATCTTTGCGAAATTGTAATGTCCCAAACGGAACAATTTTAGGTTTTCTTGAAATTTTAACTCAAAAATACTTCAAATAAAAATTACATTCATAAACAAAACATTGCCATGTAAACTTTAACAACATAGAACATGCAAATAACAATAATGAGCAGAAGGAAATCTCAGCTTTAATTATAATATAAAAACTGGGGTTTTCCGTGTCAAAAAAATTGATATAGCTAAGATAGAGCTGGCCTTAAGAATCTGCTCCAATGCTATCCTGGCCCTCCACCAAAACTGAACTGAATTGCCATTGTTAAGCTCTCCTGTGAATTTTGGATGAACTCGCCAAGGGGAGATGGGTGCTCGCCCAAACTCTCTAACTGACTCGAGGGTTTCCATCCTGGGGTTACTGCTCATGCAGAGAACCGAGCTCTCAAACCTCTGCACAAGAAGAAAATACAAATCCAAGATGTCCTCCAATGGCCTCCTCCTCCTCTTTTATAGATCTGATGGACCCCTCTAGAACCTCCTATTTTATTATTATTTTAATCATGGAGCACTTTTCCCTCTTTTATTTTAATTAAAATATTCTTTTTAATGCGGGAAAAGGGTAAATTGGCCACCATGTCTCCCCAGGTCACTGAAACTCATAGAGAACCATCCCATCATGTAGATCTTCTCATTCCGATTCCAACGAGTTATTACACTAAGGTGTTATGCCAAGTATTCCTCCTGAAATGCCACCTTAAGCATAATAAATGAGTCTGGCCCGTCGCCCAATAATAACTTTGTTTTCTGAAAGTTGTCAGAATGCACCGAAACAAAAAGGAATTTGTGCGGATAATGGAATATAACAAGCGAATGTCATCAGACCTCATACAAACTCCTCAAAACCCCTCCAAAAGCCCCTAGGCCCACTAATGACACCAACCTGCACCTGTGACCTGTCTGCTCCCAACTCCAAAAGTCCATCCAAACCATGCCATAAGGAACACCAGAAAAAGGAACATTACAAATTCTCCCACCCTAACATTGCTTGCCTTCAAGCAATCCAAATCTATGGCCCAACACAACTGAGACCCAATGCCCAAAGCCCATACGAACCATTGGGTGATGCTCTGCCTCTGTATCAACCCACCATGAACGAACCCCTCAATGGCTGGATCGCAGACCAATCTCTAACTGAACCTGTCATCAACAAATCCTCCTAGATCCCAATGCCACCAAGAACAAGTATCAAGGCTCCATGGCTCCTGTTGTGCTATAACTCCAACCATGAATGTTGCTCCATCAACTGCGTACCAACTCATTACCTCTCTCCAATCCAACCCATGGCATAGACCAACGTCAATCTCATCATGTTGATGTTGTGCTGAAATATTGATGAGTGGCAAGCCTACATCTTGTTGCCAATTGATGCATGTAATATCCCTCACCTCTAAGGGCTCCTGCAGTACACTGCTTCTGACTAAAAATGATATTCCATCAATAGGGTACCAGCTCATGATCTCTCACCAATCCAATGCATGGACACCTATGTAAGGAACAAGTATAACGCGCTGATATGGGTTCCTGCTCAACTGATGATGCTCTATTTGGTCAATCAACCAGATCTGTCTAAGGAAACCCGCCCCTCTCACTATAATAGGCAAAAGCAGACAAGATGTGTTACAAGCCCTGTCCATGTACTCCTCGACAGGATTGTGTCCTAGAAATACTATAGCTCTACCCGCTACCACTACACCTTTCCGCACCGCATCAATAGGTAAGCTCGAAGAATGGCGTATCACCATCTCCAACAACTCCTCCCTCCTCTGATCGAAAACTCTATGCTCCTGCCATCTACTAGCCTCCTGCAAGACTACCCTGTCAACCTCCAACACCTCCTGAGGACGAGTGTCTGCAAATACTACCACCCTGCTAAATGTTTATACATTTGTCTGCTCCTCATCAATCGCTGACCCCAAGCGTGGTTGCCCATCCTCCTCCATCACAAGCTCAATATGCACCTCCAACTGGCTCTCCCCAAAAGGCTCATCATGCATACTGTGTGCATCATCCTCCTCAGCTGACTCATGCTCCATCATATGCTGCTCATGCTGACTCATCACTGGTGACACACCATCCTAAATGTCTCCCATAGGGTCCACTGGGTACTCATTATTAAAATATGGCTTGTTGTCAACAACTCTACATGACTCGTGCCCCTCGGAGGCATCCTCGTATGAACCCATGGACTCGTCCAAAGAAGAATCCTCACCCTGAAGGTCAAAAGCAGTGTTGTGAAAATCGCGATTTTTTCACCTTGCCGATCAAATCGCGATTTTTATACGAAAAAATCGCCTAAATTTTTTTTTGCCGATTTTTTCTTAAAAAATCGTGGGGGGTCGGGGCAGCACGATTTTATAAACTTTTAACTTTAGATATTAAAAAATTGTAAAAAATGAATATGTTTGTACCAAACGATTTTTTCCCGATTTTTCCCCGCACCGATTTAATCCCGATCGCGATTTTCACAACATTGGTCAAAAGGAATCTCCACCTGCCCTACCTCTATCATCTCCTCAATGTCACTCAAGCATGAGTGGTCAGGTCCCTGGCAGATGAAGCAAAGTCCCTTCCTCCTTAGCTCATTCCTGTTGCATGATCCCCCACACCTAAGTAGCTCCTCCCTGGTCAACTATCTCTTGAACAACTCAATATTCTGCTAAACCAACCTTTTGGCTAGTTCATAAGCAACAGCTGAAACCAGTTGTTCTATCCTCCAAATGGTCAACAATCTAGCCCGCAACTCTCTACAAATGTCATCACGATCTCCCATAACTGAAGACAAAATGGACAACATGTTTGCTTTGACCATGTTAGAGTGATGGTTTTGGATGTTAAAGAAACACTGGAACATCTACTAGATCAAGTCATAACACCCCAAATCAAGCAAGATGTCATATGTTCTAAACATGGCCATGATCTCTAGAACCTCAAGATTCTTCCCAAAAGTAGAACATGCACTATTGTCCAAGCCCTGAAAAGTCTATATTATCAGCTTGAAAACTCTCCTCATAACATCATCATTGTAAGGAGCTATAAGGGTGGTTAGTCTCATGATGTTACTAAGACAAGGTGCAACTGGAAGTCTAACCCTTTCACAAGATTCCTCCAAGAACTTGTGTTGTATGAGAGCAAGCATAGCTGGTTTTAGGGCCCAAATTAGTTTCTTCCCTTCTAACTGGTTCACTTCAGAAAGGAGTGCATCCAGTTCATCCAATTTGAAAAGGACTTTCCATATGGCCTTCATATGTTTCAAATTTGTCCCAAGTGCAAGGACTTTGTGTCCTATTTCCTGTCCCTTCTGCACATCCCTTGGTTGTTCTCTCTGGAGAATGGCATAGATTCCCTTTGAGAAAGGTTTGTTGTTTGTTGTTGTTCATTTATTAAGGGACTTTCTAAAATCTTCATCCATGTTTTTGCTCAATGGTGACAAGTGCATTATGCTAGCTTATACCAGACTTTGATAACAAGCATACAATAATGACCAACTGACTTAACACTGACAAATCCTAGTAATATACAATATTGAGATCATACTCAAGCAAGACTCAGTTCATGACATATTCCATGATAATACATGAATGCTTTGATAGCATACCATCGTATACTTCTACTTTAGAGGCATGACAACACAGGGCATATTACAATACAAATGTAATGACAATTTCCAGCAAATATACTTTGACACAACTCTATCTAAACCCTTAACTCAACCCAAATTTGCTCATGATAACCCTTACTGACAGGTATCATACTCACTAACTGACTAAACTGTAATAGCAATAACAACTAGACTTAATACCAAGCATGAGATCAAATAATATGAAGCATAAAAACATCTTTACAAGCTACCAGCGAGGATAAATCCATGAATAAATAGTGAAAAGGGAACTTAGTAAAATGCCATGTTCAAGAAATCTGCAGCCTCATCACTCGAAATTTTGTGCAATTCTTACCAGTGTTTGGAAGCTATAGTCTCTGGTTCATAAGCTGCTTGGCCCTCAATAGATTCACATCTCATATTGTCCACAGTTTGTCCTCTTTCCCTAAGCAGCTCACCCCTATTTCACTGCCACTCTGTTTCATACTTCTGAAAACTGAACAGTGATCTCATCTTCAAGCTTCGGTTCACAACGTACAGCTCATCTTCTACACATAGCGAATATATAATTTGATGAAGGACCATATCATAAATTCAATTTGACATACATCATTCCAGACAGGTGAATTCAATGTTCTGCTATACACAACAATTTGCTACAGGTATATAACCAATATTAGCACCCTCAAACATTAACCCGTCTCCACACGCTTCTCTGTCGTCAAACTTAAGATTTCAAGGACTCCCTTCGCACTCAGACTAGTCAAACCATTTGTTAATAGCCATGGCACCATTCCATACCTACCTGTTGTGGTCAGCTACAGGTGACTTGATTAATTTCCTTTATTGCAGTGGGCCTGATCTCTGTCCAGCAAAGTAGCGATCAGCTTCTGAGTTCACTTTTGTGCAAAGAACAATATACAACTGGCCCACATGATATAAATATCACACAGCCAATTGCTATACAGTTTATTTCCCATGTCTGATCCATTGCTCCCATGGTGGCCAGTAACATCGCCTAGGCGTGATTAGATTCTACCGCAGCCCCACTCGTGGACGATTATAGCAGCTCAAATGTCTGAAAAAAAATCGATTGACTTTTCTTTTAACTTGACAATGGTTTACTTGCCCAAGTTGTTAGTCCACTGTATCTTGGTTGTTTTAAGTCGGTTTGACTCAATTGCACTGGGGATTTTACATCGTCCATATCACTGACTCCAATGAACAGGCTCTAATGACAGTACGATATCTGTCAGCGCAAAATATTACGGGAATTGGCACAACAACGTAAGCTTCCTGCTCAGTCTCGCTGAGTCAATGCAGCTTGAGTATGGTTGATAACACGACCCCTCCTTCGTTATGAATGATGGCTGAAAGAAAAAGTGTGCCTCCACAATTTGTATCAATGTGACTCAGCTGACAATTGCTACTTGTGTAAGGAATTAGTTGGGCTTCCCCTGTAGTTTCACGGAGCTGAGGGTCCTACAAATCTTACACGCTCAGTAATATTTTAAATATCCGGCCCTGGTTTGACCTACGATTACAATCCCATGCTTGACAACTACATTTCTCGGCCCGCTTATACCGATTTGTCTCGACCACAATCGACAGTGGAGTCAACCTACGTTGACCACTCTTCAGCGTTGATTAATTTTCGTGCCCAGAATAGAGAAATGCCATGCATGTCGACTTGCACCAAACATGTGTTCTAAAATATTATGCTTGGCCTGTCTTCACCAAGGAATTTTTGATGTGGCGTAAAAAAAAAATTGACGGAGCCCACAAATTATTACGTTCCACTAGAAATATGCCCTTGAAATCTTCGCCAGAGATCAGCAATAATATGCACAGATGAATCACCTACTCAATGAAGAATTTTACTAACAAGATAATTATT
>APFE031263696.1:0-14579 GCA_000404065.3 Pinus taeda | reverse complement strand
TTTAAAGAAGAAAACATGGCTTTGTTTTTGGCCATGTGATAAGAAGCTCCAGAATCAATGAGCCACTCATGAGAATTAAAAGAAGAAGATACATTTAGTGCATATCCAGACCGAGATGTTTGACAACCACATGCAGAAAGTGATATTCTTGAAGATGAAGTTGAAGTTTAATATTGCTCCAAATGGATGTTATGCTTCTTCATTTCTGCTTCCAAGGCTTCCATCTTCTTAAAGCATTTGGATTCTAAGTGGCCATCTTGATTACAAAAGTGGCAATGTCGATCAGTCTTATTCCCTTTGTTTTTATTTGCCTTATCATTTTTTTGAAATGATTTTTCATTTTGAGGCTGAAATTGCTTAGGACCCTTGTTTGGTTTAGGACCATTCTTTTTAGGATACGACATTTTAGGATTCTTGGAATTTGGTTGCTATTGGGTGGCTAAGGCTTTCTTAGAAGAGTTTCCAAGATTATGAAGACCAAGGTGTAAGAGTTTTTCTTGTTCTCTTATTAAAGAATCACAAAAGGAATCAAAGGAATGGGACTTGTAGTCTTGTCCTTGAGAAATGAAGGCTTCTCTTGTAGAATGGAAGGTGGAAACAAACACATAGTAGGCTGGTCAGTAAGAATGGAATAGATAAGGTTACCATCTTCTTTCTTAACCTTAACACCTTCCAAGAGAAGTCTAAGGGTCTTGTACTTGGACAGAAAATATTCAATGGAAGGAAAATTATTGGGGTCCAATGTCAGCAACTCATTTTCGATTTGATGGGCTCTAAGTTAATTTTTAATTCCAAAAACTTTAGTGATATGTTTCATTGCTTCATTAAGAGTATCAAGTTCTGCGATATGGAATCTAAGGTCTGGAGGAATAGACATCCCTATCAACCCACGTGCTTGATCTTACCTGGTTTCCCATTTGGTTGCCTTATCTTCATGTTTTGGTTTGGTTTCTTGGCTTGAGGCTATTCTATAAAGACCTTTACTTCTAAGTAAATCCACAATGTAGGACCATCATTGGAAGTAGTTGGTGCTATCAAGAATAACTTGGCATGGAATTTCCATTTTAACATAAACTAAAGCTTTAGATGCTGAAAATAGTTGTTCCAATGGAAATATCTTGAAAAAATAGGCTGATTAAAAAAAACTAGCTCTAAAAATGGCTTCTGGATGAAGAAGTTATGGCCTTTTGAAGAAAAGTTGTTGAAGATGCTGACGAAGTGCGGGAATGTGCGGAAATGAATGCTAATGTTATATTTAAAAAAATTTGCCCCCTTCCAAAAATTAATCTAATTAGCTCAAAAAAAAGAAAGACTTCAACTCAAGACCTCTATTCTTATAAAGTAGCTTTGGACCAAGTGAGCTAGATTAAAAGGTTAGTAATTTTTGGAAAAGAGGAAGGGTTTTTTTTTTGTTTTTTTTGTTTAGCCACTGAAGCTTTGGGGTGCGTGCTTACTTGACAAAGCTCATTTTTTGCCTACAAAAAAAAAACACAAAACCCAACATGGACATACAAAAAAAACAAACCTTACAGAAACTAAATATTTTCCTCAATGTTTCTGATTTTCCAAGATCACACTAAGGCGCAACAGAAAAGAGCATACGCATGAGAAAAATCCTTCCTTTCTGTTTCTGATTTTCCCAAATCACACAGAGTCATGGGGCAAAGAGAATACACAGAAATGGAAGGTATAGATCTGGTAATAAAAAACAAAGAGCTAAATAAACCAAAATAAACAAAGTGAAAATAACTAAAAACTGCAAATAAACACTATATACCTATAGATCTTAAAAATGACGTAGCTAGGGCTACCAGAAACCATTTCGCGTGAAACCAAAGGGGTTCCTCACTGGAACAGATGCTCCTAACACAATAGAGCAGTCCTCTCAGCCAGAAAGCAATCAGAAACAATAGATCTAGGAAATGACAGTCAGATGCAATTCTACCGGCTTCAGATTTTGATCACCAACGGATGCGACCATCTTGGCTCTAATACCATGTAGGATAGGGTAAGTTCCTTAGAAAGAACACCAAAGGACACCACTCACAAACAGATCATAGATCAATACACCAGTATTGTTGACATGGTTAAAACCCTCAAGGAGGGAAACAGTCCACGACCTGAGCCAACGCGGCCACTTTAGGCAATTTATTAATAAAAGAATGAAAATTTACATAAGCTTCTCTCATGAATGGTTACCCTAAAAATGACCCTCCATGCTCTTTAAATAGGGATCATGGACCAATCGGGTGTTAAGCCATGGATCAAGTGTCGGTAATACCAAGGAGAGAATGAACCGTCGGATCACTACATATCGTGACCGTCAGATTGTAAGTTACAAAAGTACATAGTAAAGAAACACACTTTACCTAACTCTACACTAGATCAAGTTATACTTAAATATTTCCTATGTGTTAGAATATCCTAATATTTAAGGGACACTGCACTCAAATATAATATAATGGAAAAACCGGCCTTCGCATTAATAAAATCAATTAAAGGTTTCAAGGTGTATATCCTTCATTCCCACATAATTCCTTATGTACCAAATGTTGTGCTTAAGGATATTTTAACCCAAAATGGACCATATGGTAAAAGAGGCAAATGGATTGCCATCATTCTTGAGTATGACATGGAAATCAAGCCAACTAAGCTTATCAAAGCACAAGGATTAGCCAAATTAATGGTTAAAACTAACTTTAATGCATTGGATATCAACTTTATAGCTGCATTAGATGATCAACAGGAGTAGGTGACTCCACAATTAGATGAGGCTTTTATGACCTCACCTTGATACGAAGACCTCATTTTTGTTTTATTCATTTTAAATGCTCCTCCTGGTTTAACTAAGATAAAGGCTATATTTCTAAAGTTAAAAGTAGTAAAATTTTGCATCATAGATAGTGTTTTATATTGGAAAGATGTTGGTGGTATTTTACTAAAGTGTCTATTGAAAGATGATGCAGAAAGAACAATGCAGGAATTCCATGAAGGTGATTGCGGTGGACATCTATATTGGAAAACCACTGCTAATAAGATTTTTAGAGCTGGTTTTACTGGCCTACCCTTTTCCTTGATGTTCATAAGAAGGTAACCTCTTTCCATAAATGCAAAATATTTGAGGGAAAAAGGAAATTATTGCATTTACCTTTGAAACCCATATCTGTTGAAAGTCCTTTCCAACAATGGGGATGTTGGCCGTGGAGCATGATTATTTAGAGGTCTTTGTTTCATCCGAATGTATAACCCACGAAGATTGTACACCCACCCACGCAGGGGGTGTGGGGGGGACTTGTTCCCCCCGCGGGGGTTCAGGGGGGCCGATCCCCCCCGGCTAGGGGGTCTGGGGGCCAGCGGTCCCCCGAAGCTAAAAACAGATGTAAAATTGCCTTATAAAAGTATAGTAATTTCTAGTCAATCTGGGCCGTTCATTAGGCGGATGATGTGATGATAGAACTTATTTTTAGTTTATGGTTTTTTTCCCTAGAGGGAAACCCCTCTCTTTGTATGAGGGTATTGTATTGAGGCTGTGTAATAGATGTGTATTATCAGAGCGAGAAATAGAGAGGCGAGACTGTGAGAGAAAACAAAGGATATTACAGCGAATCTGTTGTAGGTTGTGTCCCTTCATTTTGTTGGACAATAAAAAGGAAGGACTGGCTGTTCGGGGTGGACGTAGCCCAAACTGGGTGAACCACGTATATCTATGTCTCTCTGGTTTTATGTGTTTGTTTTTTTCCGCATATTATATGTCTTGCACTTCTCTGTCATATATAATATTTTTCTAACAGAGGATTGGATTTCATTGGAGAAATCCATCCACCATACTTTTCCCAACATAAATGGATCCTTGTTTGGTCAATTTAGTGATGTCTAAATTGCAACTTTTAAATGTCAACCCAGGGCTCGTAAGCTGATGAAGTGAGGTGTATGTACTTAGGCAACTATTTCTTAAGCTTTTGTCGTTTTTAACTTTTTAAGTTTGTTTTCAAGTATATCTCTCCTAATGTGATGTGATGGAAATGAAATAAAGTGAGTGAAGTGTGTGAGATTGTGATGAGCTTTTTATAACTTAAAAGAAAGCTTGAACAACAACTGAATTGAAATCAACTTTTAAAAGAAAATGGAGGCATCAAATAAAAGACTAATGACATTGGCCCAGTATCTCTGCTGCTGCAAGAAAATGAAAATGAAATCTATGTCAAATAACAACTAAGCAATGTGAAACTAAAGTAAATCTACATGAAAGAAAGACTAGTCACAAATACTTTAACTTCTTCTTAACCTCTTTCCTTTTAACTGGATATATCATGTGAGAGACAATTAAAAATAAGCCAAGCAATTGTGAGTTCTTGAACAACTAAACCAAGTTGTGCTAAGTGATATTTTGGTCCTCAATAAAGATATTAAATTATGAAGAAGGAACCATCAATAGATAAACAACTTGATGTCTAAAAACAGAAAGCAAATATGCAAATTGACTAAGTGAGAGTAAGGAAATAAAGGTTGCAAAACAAAGAAGGTCAGCAACATAGACAAGATGATCACAAGTTTCACTAGTTGTGAAAAGGAAAAGAAAGAAATTGTCCCGGGCACGCCTAAGAAACCTGCATAATGCACTGATCAGTCATGGAAAAGTGCATAAATGTAAACAAGCAGAATTCGAAATGTATATACAACTATCAAAACACGGCAATCAAAGGCATTATATACATGAAATAAGAAAACGAAATGCGGGAAATTAAAAGTACTGTACAGGCCTTTAGTAAACAGGGGCCCTCTGCCTACTCCAGCTGGTTCAAAGATCAATTACACGTGCAAATGGAAAAAAACAGTCTTCTCATATATTATGCATCAAAATATAAAGTACAGTGGGAGTTCAAAAATACATAATAGTAGCTAACAACTAACTTATCCAGCATTCAAAGACGCTTTATTTATAACTGAGGAAAGCGAACTAACTTAACGAAATCTAAGTAATTCAAACAGCTGTCTAAAAACACGTAGTCTTGCTGCGTCCTCGGATTTAGGCAACGGTCGTTGTGGGAATTCAATCCGCTATTGGATTTATGTTTCCCACCATCTTCACAACTAAGGACGATGTCACCTGTTCTTCACGTGCTCTAAAACAGAACACGCAGAGCTGTGCCAGTGCCAATGACCTCTTTTGACCGAAGTTGCCTCCTCGTTGACCACGGGTTTTGATGACTGGTTTGGGTGATATGGAGGGACACACACCATGTCCTTGGTTCCACGAACTTGCCCATGTGGCTCTTCTTCCCGGAGGACACCTAGAACGTACCATTTAATAAAACAGCTGTGGAATCCGGGGTTGGCTGCGGAAACCGGGATCAGCTGCGGAAAACCCTGTGTGAGCTGCGGAAAAGCAGCACCTTGAACCAAAATTCTAAACCAAACACAGTCATTAGCATAATTAGAAAACCATGTAAAAACTCCTAAAATATAATGATTTGAGGAATTTGATGGAGGGAATGAGTGGCAAAAGAAGGAAATGAATAGGAAAAGGAGGCTGAGAGGATGTATAAAGAAGTGTAGGTTTGAGGCTCAACAATCCTCACCACTACTAACTACATCACCAAATGGATTGAGGCCACACCTTCCATACTAGCCACAGATGTTGTTATTATCAAATTTTTAGAAACCAATATCCTATCTATATTTGGCTGTCCAAACAAGCTCATTACAGATAATGTTGTAGCTTTTAAATCTAAGAAAATGATTGAATTTTGCAAAAAATACAATATTACTTTGGGACATTCAACTACTTATTACCCACAGGGTAATGGGTTGGTGGAATCTTCAAATAAGAGTCTGGTAAACATTATTAAGAAGCTGTTAGAAGAGAATAAAAATTCATGGCATAACATGTTGATAAATTCACTTTGGGCTGATAGGCTCACAACAAATAAATCTATTGGCATGCCACCATACCAACTGTTTTATGGAATGGATGATGTTTTTCCATCCTCTTTGGGAGTTTCAGTCATGAAGATAATTCAGGAATTGCAGGTTGAGTCAAATGGCATCCAAAGGAGAATTGATCAGACAATCTAATTGCAGCAATCCAGGGAAGAAGTCTATAATAAGGCTCAGGTCATCCAGGAGAATATTAAAAAGGTTTTTGATAGAAGAAATAAAGAAGATGATTTCACTTTGGGTGATAAGTTTTAAAATGGGATTCCAGAAGAGAGGACAAAGGAAAGCATGGAAAAATTGACAACCTATGGATAGGGCCTTATGTCATTTATTCTTTCAGAGGACATAATGCGTTTTTTCTCAAACATCTAGATGGGATAGAAATGTTGGGTGGACCTGTGAATGAAGAATGTTGAAGCACTATTTCTTTGAGCAATATACATTTTTCCTAGCATTTATCATTGTATTTATTATTTTGATTGGGTGACCTATTAACAGAAGTTGAAGCCCGCAGAGAAGGCCCTAAGTTTTTATTGATATGTTACCATAAGTACTACAAAAAAAGGAATAAGAGGTGGATATTGCTGAAATAAAACACTCAAGGCTACTGATCAAATGTTCTTGGCACCTCACAGGCAGAGTGTCGTCCCCAGCTGGAGCCATTGTTAGGGTCCTATAATTTATAGGATCTCAAGGTATTTGAGTATTGTATCTCAGGAATATTATACTGTAAATAATTATCAATCTACTAATGATTTCCAAATAAAATAAAAATAGAGTAAAAAATAAAAAGAGAGGAAAAACAAAAATATAGAAAAAAGAAGAAAATATTGAACCCCACCAAAAGAATGAAAAACAAAAAAGAAATAATATTGAAAGCATTGCAAATCTACATGTCACTATTGATAGAAATTTTCTTCATCATTGTTAAATAAAGGTTGTGTGCAGCTTGTTCAAAATGCCACAATGACTAGTTATTTGTTTAATCATATAATGTAATCATGGTTAAACAGGTTTAAATTTCTACAAATTAGACTAGAGAATAAAGATTTTCCAAACAGTATAATCTTGGTAAATCAGTAGTTAGGTAGAAAATGATATTGATTCAACTGTTTAAACTGAATCAATAGGAGAAATAAGGGATAGGATTTAGATAGTTTTTCATTCTGTATAAAAGAAAATAATGTGGGTTTGCTAGTCTAAGTGCACCCTTCAGAAAAATAAAATGTTAGTTTAGTTAAAGGTAGGTAAAATAGTTGGTTTTTAAATATTTGCATATGCCATTTTATCCTAAGTTTAAGGACATTGTAAAAAAGGAAAAATATGCACTATAGGATAAAGTTCTTTTTTATATATTTCACCTTCCACCTTTATCTTAAGTCAAAAAGGGCAAAAGCATAAAGTGCATATGGACAATTTGTGTTGTCATATTCAATTAAATGGAATTCTTTTTAGAGCATCAGGATCCTCTCCTCCTTATGATCCACGGTCCGTATTTTTCTTCAGCCCCCCCCTCTCCATCCTGCCTTTACCATCGCGGTGGGGGTCTAAAAATATGTTTCTCTTGTCGGGCCCCCTTCCTAACGTGCCAGTCTTTCCCGATTTCACACCCCCCTCTTACAAAACTACTTACCACCCACTACCCCCTTCGAAGCCACCTTCCCCTGACCCACTTTACCGTGTTCCTACCACAATGTTACCGCCACTCACCTCCCGCCACGTCGCCTAGCCATTATCCACTTAAATTCTTTCCCGACAAAAGAACCGTTCGACATTAAATTCATAATTTTTAGGTAACCATTTAAACATAATGATCCCGAACCACCTCCAATGAATTTCACCATGCTCCACCTTTTAAAACCTTTCAAGAACCATCATTTTCCTCCTTTTACTGCTCATCCTCTCACTTTCCTCATTTTTATTGTTCATTCTCTGTTATTCACAGCTTTACATAATGACTATTCTCAGAGCTTTTCCTTGACAAGAACCAGATCAAAATTGATAGTTCTTTGTCTCCTTCCCCTGACAATTCGTTACCCCAACTGTTTCCCGTTAAGCTCTTCTATCAATTTCTCTTTTCTTTCACTAATACAGTCATGCCTCCCAAGTGCAAAACTCAAGATAAAATTGTTAATCCCCTGATCCCTCTCTCCATAGATTTAGATCACGTCCCTTTAGCCAATAGGGATTATCAGATTAATGAAACCTATTGTGACTGTGAATTTTTAGAATTATATTTGCTGGCTTGTATGGGCCTGACCCAGGTTCGGAGGTGATTTAGCCAAACAAATCCTGGTACTTCTGGCCCTTTCGGCAACATTTCACGGAGTGCAGACTGAGGTCTTAATCGAAGTAGTATAGGAGGGTGCTAGAACCAAGTTTCCACATGCTGGAGATGTTTGATGACTTCAAGCGGTCTGCAGTTAGACCCTGTGCACATGTTGCTACGCGCACTTACCTGTACCTCGCAGCCTGAGATTCTTCCTTTGCACAAACCTAATTGGGGGCCGAGCACTGTTGTTACCCAAGTCCTTACTAGTATTCTACTATTAGTTGATTGACTTAGCTTATTTGTATGCATTGAAGTTACACTTAGCAATATAAATCATTCATACATGTGTGTGCAGTAAACAAACAATATATTTGCAATTTACATCACCCATGCATTAATCCAAAAACAGATACATGAGTTGATAACAAAACCTTTCTTTATTAATCTCTTCTTCAGTTATAGACATGACTCCGCCCTGCACACTCAGCTGCAGTGTTCCGCGCACTCAGCTACAGACTACTAGGCCTCTACGCACTCAGCTGCAGAGCCTTCTCCTACTCTACGACCCAAGGCACACTTAGATACTTAGAGTCTTGCTATTTTTCTTCTTAGCTACTTATTACTATTGTTATACTTAGAGCATCGCTCTCTTTATACAATCCCATGGTCCACGGACCATGGGTAGGCCAACATTACATCCAAAACTAGGGCAGACAATCCTATGACTCTAATATACTTCCACGCCCACAATCCGTGGGGCTTTACAACATTACTCGGTCAAAACATGGGCTTTGAGCTCCAAAACATGCCTTGGGGGGATTCCATGCCCAACAAGTCCCCAACACAAACATCATGACTCGCCCTCAAGTCACTCTATCGACGCGGCGATCTTGGCACCGATTTCCTCCAACTATCCTTGAACTGTGCTGATTTCGGTAGCACGCTGAGCCACGACTTGCTGAATCTATTGCATCCTTTGTTCTGAGACCTCCGTGTCTGAACTGTTCCCATACATCTGTACCAGTATATGTTTATACTCCCTCGCCATTGTCCGGCTCCTTGGAGCGCGAAGACTTGTGCTTCTGTCAGATAATCAGATAGCCGACCCGCCTGTGTAAGGCTTCAAGTAGTTGCCATTCACTTTTCCTGGGAAGGGTTCTCCATTTAGTTTGACTAGCTGGACCACACCTCCGTCTGTGACCTCCTTAACCACGTATGGTCCCAACCAATGCATTCTGAATTTTTCTGGAATTTTTTCAAACTTACTGTCATAGAGCAGCACTAAATCATTTTCCTTGAAGGTGTGCAACCTAATATGGCGATCTTGCCAGGCCTTTTCACAATGCTTTTGTACCTGCTAATGAAAACCAGCTAAGAACTGTTCCTCGTCAATCTCTTCCAATTGGTCGAGCCTTTCTTCCAAAGCTTCGCGGTCCATCATACCTATAAGCATGACTATTCATAGACTAGGGACAATATACTTCATTGGCATTACGGCTTCCACGCCATAAACAAATCGAAAGGGTGTTTGTCCCGTCAGTTTCTTGCATGTTTTCCTATAAGCCCATAGTATTGCAGGTATGCGCAAGTCCTAGTCAATGCATCTCACATGGTGGACCATGTTCAGCACTTCACACACTTTGTCAAAAGCTTTTATGCGGATAACTTTTGGCGTGCTTGGTCTTATCATACTTTGTTGTTCGCACCTTTGTCTCGCCTTCTCCTACTTATTGGTCCCTGTTCCTATCACAAGGACAGTGTGCGTTCATATAGGTTGCATACCATACCACTGTACCCATCTAGAGAGGCAGCACATAGGCTATTTCGTCCATCATAGCCTGCTTCCATCCGTATCTAAGGCTTTCCAAACCGTATGAGCATCATTCTTCTACAGTCGTGATAGTTCCCAAAACTTCTTTGATGTGTACCCCACCATCTTGCGGGTGTAGCACCCAGTGCCCATTTCAGAGCATCAAACCACTGCTTTTCTGGCACCTTACTTTCAAATTTTTTTAGGAATTCATCCACCATTGTCATCCCATCATACATAGGTAGATCCCTTGCCTTTATTGCTACATAGCGTAGTGACTTTATCATCATGTTGCAATTGAGTGTGGTTACCTCATGCAATCGATTCTTCCATCATTCTATTTCCTCATCCGAATCTGATGTGCAGGAGCTTTCGCACTCCCATGAAATCCTATCATATGCTATAGGATTCACCCAATGCTATTCCTAAGCGGTTATCTTGTAGATACAGTCTAGATTGTCATCTCTCTCGTCGTCACGCACTGGCTCTATGTAGCGTGATGCTTCCGTAGGGTCTAAAGGTACCACTACGCGCAATGACTTTTTCTCAAAAATCATTTTGTGCTTCTTTAGATTTATCACTCCGTTCATATCAGTAGCCCAGTCTATTCCTAGTAGCGCGGGATAGGGATTGTTGTCATCAACAATCTCTATCACTTCGAAATCTGGAAGCGTGCTCACACCATCGATATCTACCATTATTCTCTACAATTTTCCCATCGGTATGATCTTTTGTTGGTTTGCCATTCACAATTAAATAGGAGACCATTGCAACATGGGCCTACCCATGCACTCCCATGTTTGTTTTGGCAGTACGTTCACGTTTGATCCTAGATCCAAAATCACTTGATCCATTTCATATTCCCCTATTTGCGCACTCAACCTCATCTCCCTTCCTGTTCACGTTGTGTGCTTCTTGAGCTTCCATACTATGCATGGTTCCCCTGATCCGACACATCTAGTGATGAGCTCTTGCAGTCCTTTCATAGCCTTGTTGTCACGCAACAGCTTCATGCATGTCTCTAGAAAGGTATTAAGTATTGATGGTTCCATCTCCGATTCTAGTCTGTCTTCACTACCTAAAGTGGAGGCCTTCGTGAAGCTCTTCTTAGCTTCCATGAATATCTCCTTAACACGCTCCAAGCCAAACTATGGTTCCTTTGTTGGAGCCTTGCCAACCCAAGCACTCTCTTCTGGCTGCTTACCTTTGTCATCCACCATCGTGATACCGCTTCGAAGTACAATGTTTACATTCAGGTCCTCCTCGCGCGGCTCAGACCTCATCATTTGCAAGTTTTGAGTTGGGGGAGGTTGGAGTATTCCTTTATTGCACAACCTCGCTATTAGTGTGGGGCAATCCTCCATCTCATGATCAAACTAGGTACAATATAAACATGTGGTCCTCGTTGGATTTTTACAATCGCGGGCATAATGCCCTAGCCCTCCGCAATTGTAACAAATCAGCTGTCCACGACCCCTCCCTAGTCCCCTTCCACCTCGACCACATCCATGCCCCTGAAATCTAGTGTGTGCCATCCCTGTATTTTGATCGAGGGATCACGTTTCAGTCTAAACCCTGTAGGTAGGAGTCTGATCCATCATCAGCTCATAAATTCTATAGGTACGCTCATCATGGCCTACTGACCTGCACAAATTATAGAATAACTATTGGGAAGCCTGCGTATATTTATGTAATAGATGACAGTTATCTATAGCATGCTTTCCTCCTATCTGACAAACCGCGCACCATAACGCAAGCATCGCGCTTGGCCTGGCTTGTACCTCTAGTCTCAATGGCATTGGCCCTCGTCCCACTAGGTAGTTCACAATGACTGGACAATGGTCCTTGTCATGCCCCTGGCCCTTGTATTTTATGCACCATACCTCCTCGTGCACCTCTGGTTGAGTTTTCCTATATTGTTTCAAACTCTGTATCTCAAGACACAAATTTTTCAATTGTGCATGGATCTATTGCACTCCCAAGCTAGGATCCTATATCAAGGTCTCATGTAGCCTGATTGCAATCTCCAAGGCTTCGGCCTGAGTAGATAGCTTCTGCTGTGACAGTGCGATCCTTAGATGCAGTGTTAGTGATGCTAGAAACCATGTGCGGTGTTGCCCATCTGTCAAGGTCATGTTGTCTTTGTGAATCATACCCTTCAGCTCTGATCCAGCTCCATGGGGTCTCACCTGGAAGCAGCCTGATTTCCCTAAATCTGATGATCGACTGTGTCTCTGATTTTGGTCTGCTAAATTCCTTGTTTAGCGCAGCTTGGATATCTACAATTCCTACATTTGGATTGTCATTGGAATGCTTGATGTACCATGCTAGTCCGCGATCTTGCAAGGCACTAACTAGTGTTTCCTTCTTCATATTATCATTTGTGACTCCTTGTGCTTCCCATATAGCCTTTACTAAGAACCAAAATTTGTTAGGATCTTCGTTTCCTACTCCTCTGAATACTGAAAACTTCATTATGCTCGCCATATTAAACTGTGGTGGTGGCAGAGGTGGTGTGGGCGAAGATGGGGGTGAAGATGGTGAAACTGATGGTGGTGTAGGTGGGGGTGGTATGCATGGAATTTGCTGCCTTATCAGACTGATCACACTCCTTGGTGAAACCTTCGTGAGCTCTTCCTCGCTTTCTCGCCAAGGTGAAATCAAGGGGCTAGTTTCTATCTCTGCACTACCTTCATTCCTATAGATCCTCCCACTTCGCGTAGCCCCAAACATCAATTTATTCGCATAACCTACTTTTCACACAGTAGAATTTTAATCTAGGTGTTCAAAGATTTAATGTACTTACCTCGTAGTCCTTTGAGGAAGCATCGCTCTACCTCGCTGTAGCTAATTGAAGTATATATCACGAACTCAGTGATAAACCCTCCTATAATTCGTTCGAGATAATGGTCCACAACATGTGCTAGCTTCTCTTCTGACACTTCTAGTCTGTGCACCAACTCTGGAGTCCACACAATTGGTTTGTCAAGCCTACACCTTCCTTGACTGTCTGCTAGCTTCACGATCCGCTCATACAATTCAGAGGGGAAGGATGCAAGGAAAATTTCATGGATTTCCGTATATAAGTAACGCTCTAACCATTATTCCTTCAATACTCATGGATTCTTGTTTTCCCGCACTGAGAACTCATGAATCTTTCTGTCCAACCACCCTTCAATTTATTTCTTTGTCGGATTCCAGTGACACGACATCAAAAATCTATTATGCAAATCTCGGCCCTGGCAATGGAACCATTTGTTGCCTTGTTGGGCCCTGACCCAAGTTCAGAGGTGATTTAGCCAAACAAATCCCAGTACTACTGGCCCTTTCAGCAACAGTCTATGGAGCGTGGACTGAGGTCTCACCTAAAGTAGTATGGGAGGGTGCTATAACCAGGTTTCCGCACCCTCAAGATGTCTAATGAGTTCCAGCAGTCTGCGGTTAGACCTTACGTGCACGTTGCTATGCGCACTTACTTGTACCTCGCAGCTTGAGATGTTGCCTTCGCACATACCTACTCGAGGGCTAAGCATTGTTGTTACCCAATTCCTTACTAGTATTCTAATATTAGTTGATTGACTTAGCTTATTTGTATGTGTTTAATTTACACTTAGCAATATAAATAATTCATACATGTGCACGCAGTAAACAAACAATATATTTGCAACTTATATCACCATGCATTAATCCAAAAATAGATACACGAGTTGGTAACAAAACCTTTATTTATTAATCTCTTCTTCGGTTACAAACTCGACTCTGCCCTATGCACTCAGCTGCAGGGGTCCGCACACTCAGTTTCAGACTACTAGGCCTCTGTACACTCAGCTGCAGAGCCTTCTCCTACTCTACAGCCCAAGACACACTTAGATACTTAGACTCTTGCTCTTTTTCTTCCCAGTTGCTTATTACTACTCTTATACTTAGAGCCTCACTCTATTTATACAATCCCATGGTCCGTGGACCATGGGTAGGCCGACATTAGATCCAAAACTAGGGCGGGACAACCCTATGACTCTAACATACTTCCACACCCGCAATTCAAGGGGCTTTACAACATTACTCGGTCAAAACATGGGATTTGAGCCCTGTTACACAGTAAAATGTCACTGCCATCATGCCAGTCTCCCTACTATGTTGTGAAACCACATTCACCTATACTCATGCTCCTCAAAATGGCTAAAAAACCCTCTTTGCCTAAGTTAAATGCATCATCGCGTCTGTTAATCAAATAACTGCGCTGACAGCCAGAGGCCAATGTATCTGATGCGCTGCCAGCGCGGAAGCACACGTATTTTCCGTGCTGGTCCCATTTTACGAACAGCGCACCCTCCGTTTGTCCTGTTGCGCGCTGACTAGACCTCCCCTATAGTTGACTTGCGATGTCAGCGCGCCAGCTCAGTGTCTCACCCGTGCTGATCCTGTTTGGGTGAATTTGTTCTAACAACCAACCTTCCAGATCCATCCAGACTTGGTTGTTAGCATTGTTGAGGTCGCCATCCTTTCTCTAGCATGTCTGTTCGACTGACCATCCACTTATCTTGGGGGAAAGCTCATCCT
>APFE031263685.1:0-21596 GCA_000404065.3 Pinus taeda | reverse complement strand
AGGAAGAGGTCGCAGAAAGTTGATATGTTACAATTGTGGAGGGCTAGGGCATTATGCCCACGATTGTACGAATCCAATGCGACCATCATGCTTGTATTGTACATTGTCTGATCATGAGATGGAATCTTGACTCACATTGATAGCGAGGTTGCACGATAAAGGAGCATTGCAACCTCCCCCAACTCAAAACCTGCAAATGATGAGGTTTGAGCTGCGTGAGAAACACCCTAATGTAAATATTGTGCTCCGAAGTGGAATTACGACCGAAGATGACAAAGGCAAGCAACCTCAAGAAAGTGCTTGGGTTCGCAAGGCTCCAACAAAGGAACCAAAAATTGATTTGAAACACGCTAAGGAAACCTTCATGGAAGCCAAGCAGAGCTTTGTTGAGCCCTCCACCTCAGGAAGCAAAGATAGACCAGAGCCAGAAATGGACCCATTGATGTTCACTACGTTCTTGGAGACATGCATGAAGTTGTTGTGCGATAGCAAGGTTGTAAAGGAGCTGCAAGAACTCATAATAGATGCGTTGGGACTGCGCCAAGAGAATTGCACATAGTCCCAAAGCTCGAAAAGCACACAACGCAAATGGGAAGGGAGATGAGATTCACCATGCAGATTGGAGAATAAGAGATGGACTAGGTCATTCTGGATCTAGGATCAAATGTGAACGTCCTACCGAAGCAGACATCAGAGTGCATGGGAAGGCCTACACTGTAATGGTCTCCTATCCAACTGCGAATGGCGAGCTAGGAAAAGATCCTACCTATGGGGAGATTGTAGGGAATCACAATAGATATCGAAGGAGCAAGCGCGCTAGCAGATTTCGAGGTAACAGAGATTTTTCATGACAAAAATCCCTACCCCAAGATATTGGGAATATATTGGGACACTGACATGAATGGGGTGATAAATCTGAAGAAACACAAGTTGATTTTTGAGAAAAAGTCTCTGCGTGTGGTTGTACCGTTAGACCCTGCAAAAGGATCGCGCTACACTGTTATAGACATATTTGGGCATTGCAACCCCAATCACATATGTCCATAAACCAAGGGCTTATGAGTCCCTAAAAGTGTTGTTTCAGGCCCTAAAGGAACAAGGTTAGCTGTTTACATCATCTCCCAGAAGTTCTCCACAGAAAACTGCTCAGAACTGGTAAAAATTGGACCATACAGACCGCTCAGTGTAGAGGGTGTGATGCATCTCACTTGCCACATGAAAAAAGTGCAATGCATACTAAAAATTCCTTCTGTAGGGTGCGATGGGTGAGAGTAGACAAATGGTAGAGATAGTTTGAAAGGTGGATGATCATGGAATCTTCCAGAAACTTCTCCTGTGACACTTGCCTCTCTGAATTCGCCCAGGGATGAGTAAGAGATCATTAATCTCCAAGTGGAATCAAGAACTATCAGAGAGAAGACACTAATCAAAATCCCAAAAGCTAACTCACCCCCTGCAATCATCTATATATGGATCCCTCATCCCAGTGATCCAGAGGCTGGAATCTTGTATCTTGTAAGGAAGTGTTGTTGGTTTCCTAGTGGAATATCATAGTGTTGGGTGGTCTAAGCTTTTCATGAGGTGAAGAAGGGCTTTCATGCTGGGAGGATGATGCTCAGTCAAATCGATGGGTTGTAATCCTCTCTTCTAATCTTTACATCAATAAAGCTATTCAAGTTTTCCTCCACATTCTTGTATCTCTGATAATATGTGCATTTGTGTGGTCAATATATATCTGGTCCTATATTGTTTATGATTGTATATCTCTGCACTTTGAAGGTATTATGCTGCTTTGACTTTACAGGTACTCTTTGAAGTGGAGTGGTCAAGGAAAGAGTGGCAAAGATCTGTCAGAGAGGAGAAAGAACAAGCAAGGAACCGAGTGAAAGATTGAGGTTGGTATTCTTTGCTCCTCTCCGATCTACTTCTCAGAAAGGAAAATGAAAGTAACTTTAATCGGTTTGTTTCTAAGATAACTACTCATCTTAGTGGGACTAGCAGATCTGCATAGACACTATATTTTCCAATAACAAAATGGCCATGACTGAAACCAAGGGGGCATGCACCCTGGTCTGCTTCGGCAAGGAAACTTTGGGTATAGGGTAGGTTTCCGCGAAGGATATATGAATAGTCTGACACTCATCCATTGAGGAAAATGGGATTAGACCGAAATAAGATTCCATCGTCAAGGTTAGGTGGTTGGAGCTACAATCACCTTTGTCCAAATGGACTAAGCCAGGAAGTGTTTCTGTCTACTACACGGATGGAAACTATCTTGCAAATGCGAGAACTTCTATATAGTAGCCTGGAAACTCTATTTCACTATACCTAGTGGCATGCAAACCTTTTTGCATGCAAGAGAAGAGCGACCATTTATTTTCTTAGTTTTTAGATTCTCAACCCTTTAAACTCGTAGGATTGGTCATTCCTAACTTGCATAATGAAAGGATACGAAGCAAAGCTTTGAATGGTGCAAGCTCCACAAAAATGGAATCTATTGATGAGACATCCTTATTATGCGACTGGCATGAGCAGTTTTTATGCGAAGTTCAAGCTCGTTAAAAATTAAACCTAAGAAATGAGCAAATGTTCCCCCAAAGCTTATGCTCATTAAAAAAAGAAGCAACCTCCAATAAATAACCATTGCAAATGCATTATCATCAGCTTTTGAGCCCTGGTCGTGTTCTTACCATCACCTCCACTCTGTTTTAGCTGATCATACGCCTTCATTTGATTGTTTAACTTTTTTAGGAACAACTGTGATGAGTGATTCTGTTAGCCATCCTTATGACACTGCCGTGATTAGAAAATTCCAAACCTTACCTGGAATTAGCAGCTACCTGAAAATATCACTCGTTCCTAAAAAACGAGTCTCCTTTAAGCTCTTTTCATCTGATTCGTAAAATATGAAAATATTACCGAGCAATTGGCCTCTCCAGCTCGTTAAATCTATTGGAAGTGTTATCCCTCCTCTAGATTTTAATCCTTTTGGACCTGAGGGATTATTACACAAAAATATCGAGCCCTTGTCTTGTTAGGCTCGTTAAAACTATCGAAAATTCATCCCTTTCGTATTATTTTATACTTTTTCGGACTTAAGGGATTATATGACGAAAAAGGATTACTGGAGTTTCCTTTCCATCCCTTTTTAGACTCTCTAAAATTGAAAAAGGATCGTTTTGTCTTTTTCGTTAAACTCGTTAAAACCAATAGCGACAAACTTGTCCATAGAGACAAGAACGCGTTTCACTATCACTAGGCTCGTTAAAACATAGTGATGGGTTTGCCCGAAGGGAAAATTATAGAACAAGCATATGTTATCCTCCTCAAGCTTGATAAAAATAAAGAGGTATTGGTCAACAATGACTGGGGAAAATTGGGAAGAAAACTTGAAGAAAATTCATTGGTAGCGAGTCGCTCTTGAACATGACACTTTCAATCCATCACCATGATTGAATCGAGTTGGGTTATTCCGTTCACTAGTCATACTACCATTGGTCCATCGTACCATCCATCTTTGGGTTTAACACTACTAATCCATTTCATGGTCGCCGATATGTTCAAGAGAAGTCGATCAGAGAATTCACCAACCCAGCTTGTGTCTCACCCACTGCAATACCTTCACGCTTCATTCTTTCATGACCGCCACCCTGAACCCTGTATCGTCAGATCGTTTTCACCTCCACAAATCATTTGCTCCATTTTGTGTCGTAGATGTGGGATTCATTAAGGCCCTCCTAGGATGGGTCAATTCTTGTTGACGACAGCTCATTATCCAAGAAGTCGACCTAGGAACAACCCTTTGAGTACTTTGAAGCTTGCATGCCTCAATGGTAAGTTTCTCACTTCCGGCAATAGGTTTAAATCAATGGCCTTCGATCGAAATATTTTGCGTGGTGTTCGACGCCAAGTCTCATTTTCACACCACGCCAATTGTACTATAGTACCTTGAGGGTCATCATCATTATCGGTGATTCCTCTCACGCCTCTTAACAACTTACATCATTGGTTGGTAATCAGGCGATGTGTTTCCATGTTCGACTCCAGAACATTTTTCACATGGATCAACTTGTACTTCGAGAAAAGATTGGACGAGTTTGAAGACCCTGGATCTAGTTTCATCCATCCGGGTTGTAATATATTCAGGAAAACAAAGACATCAAATGTACATCATTGCTGCACAGATGATCATTTGAATCAAAGGATGATGGCTCTATCAGAATCATCAGTCTACCACACAAACGGTGGTCTGTCCTATGTACATCAAAATGAATTTATAAAGCTGAGCATGGGGATGCCCTCCTTAGCTAGATCATGAAAATGTTATGAAGATAATGTATTGTATCGTATCTTATTACAGGTCACCTTCCAGTTCGAAAAACGCTGAATCCTCATGATAAAGCATTTCACCCGACATCAAAATATTTTCGACCTCATGCTTTAGGGGGTAATTGTTATAGATATATTTGGGCACTGCAACCCAAATAACATATGTCCATAAACCAAGGGCTTCTGAGTCCCTAAAAGTGTTGTTTCATGTCCTAAAGGAACAAGGTCACCTGATTACATCATCTCCCAGAAGTTCTCCACAGAAAACTGCTCAGAACTAGTCAAAACTAGACCATACAGACTGCTCAATGCAGAGGGTGTGATGCATCTCACCTGCCACATGAAAAAAGTGCGATGCATACTAAAAATCCCTTTTGTAGGGTGTGATGGGCGAGAGTAGAAAAATGGCAGAGACAGTGTGAAAGTTGGATGATCATGGAATCTTCCAGAAACTTCTCCTGTGACACTTGCATCTCTGAATTCGCCTAGGGATGAGAAAGAGATCATCAATCTCCAAGTGGAATCAAGAAATATCGGAGAGAAGACACTAATCAAAATCCCCAAAGCTGACTCAACCCCCTGCAATCATCTATATATGGATCCCTCATCCCAGAGATCAAGAGGCTAGAATCTTGTATCTTGTAAGGAAGTGTTGTTGGTTTCCTGGTGGAATATCATAGTGTTGGGTGATCTAAGCTTTTCATGAGGTGAAGAAGGGCTTTCATGCTGGGAGGATGACGCTGGGTCAGATCAATGGGTTGTAATCGTCTCTTCTAATCTTTACATCAATAAAGCTATTCAAGTTTTCCTCCACATTCTTGTATGTCTGATAATATGTGCATTTGTGTGGTCAATATATATCTGGTCCTATATTGTTTATGATTATAGATATTTGCACTTTGAAGGTATTATGCTACTTTGAATTTACAAGTACTCTTTGAAGGGGAGTGGTCAAGGAAAGAGTGGCAAAGATCTGTCAGAGAGGAGAAGGAACAAGCAAGGAACCGAGCGAAAGATTGAGGTTGGTATTCTTTTCTCCTCTCCTATCTACTTCTCATAAAGGAAAATGAAAGTAAATTTAATCTGTTTGTTTCTAAGATAGCTACCTATCTTAGTGAGAGTAGCAGCTCTGCATAGACACTAGATTTCCTGATAATATACACGGAGCCAGTGCATGACTATGATTGCGACGATGACTTGAACTGCATCTACAAAATAACCATGCGAGAGCAAGATTAGGTGAATCCAACCATGGATGGATGAATCTCATGGGAGCATGAAAGCTCATGCACATCAGATTCGGATGAGGAAATAGAATAATGGCAGAACCAATTACACCAGGTAACCACACTGAATTGTAACATGATGACAAGATTGTGGCACTGCGTATCAGCGAAGATGATGGGCCTACCTACGTATGATGGATTAAGTGAGTTGGATGACTTCCTGCACATATTTCAAAGAGAAGTTCTAGAACATCAATGTTTCAAAGTTTTTAAGTGGGTACTACGCGCTACGCTGGCGAAGTGGTGGGGTACACACCAAAGAAGTTTTGAGGATTGCTACGAATATAGAAGGATGATGTGCATGCAGTTTGGGCAGCCTCGGATGAGATTGTCAGACAAGATTGCCAGATGAAACGGTCCACGTACCCACCTATCCTAATGGATACATGCATATGGTGCAAAACCTACATGGATGCGCACAGTCCTCACGTTAGGAGACACAATCAGTAAGAAGGTGTAGGAAAGGCAATGCCATGAACAACACCTCTAGTTGGAACCACGAAGTATGGAAAAACCAAGTGCCCAGAAGGTTATCCACATAGAACCCTTTACCAAAGTGTGCGAAGCATTGAACAAGGTCCACAATGTGAAGCAGATTGACTCAGACCTGCACATACTAGTGGTTCTATGAGCTTATAGGACCGCGTGCAAGAACGTGACCGTGCAGGCATCGGTAAGGCTGGAGTATAAAGCGAATGTTGTAAGCCCTACAGTACATGAAAATCCTAGTCCACGCATGACAACACCAGTATATATGACGGTTCGCAGAACCTTGGAAGAAGAAATCCAATAGGGAAATTTTAGGCTCCAAGAACTTGAGAAGGAAAGGGTGCGATTAATGAAGAAAAGCACTTTGGTAGAATCGGAAGTCAAGAAGTTGGAGGATGAGATAAAGGAAGATTTTTTCCATAAGAAGACTAGGGTGATAAGACAAGATGTGCACGATCACGTTGACAAGTTTCAGGACTATCATCGCGATTGATCAGTATGATGCTTTGGCTTGGACTGCACATTACTAAGTGAATCAACCAGGGTGGTGCATTACAGATGATAAAGTGTGCGACACCGCTCTTAACAATAAAAAGGTTGGTATTTTCAAGGAAAAGTAATAGATGACAGGATGAAACTCTATACAGGTGGTGTGACCACACGACTAGCTGAGGGAAGTATAGTCTTAGCACTCCAGGAAATTGAAAAGAGGTGCGGGACTATAAACTATTCTGCTCAGGAGCTACATAATGTTGGAACTGCATGCAAAAGCAAAGAGTCACAAGGTCCGCGGCCAAAGAAGGGGGGTTTTTCTGCCGCATGGGTTGGCCAAAATGTGACTGTTGGAGTCATTATTCATGATGGGATGCTCGACTTGAGACCAAATGGAGTAGGCGACATGCATTTAAAACGCGATTTATGGACAAGATTTGGGAAAATCTTCCGCCAAGGGAGAATTAATGAACCGAACTTGGGGGAAATGGTCGAATTCAAATTCAAAAGGCGCTATAAATTACAAAGGGCTGCCCAACAAACAACACTTGGTCAATTACAAATTGAGCTATTGAGCAGAGCCTTGTTTGGTTTGTGCCGAGTGTTGATTAAGCCCTTGAGTTCACAAGTGATAGATTTCTAGACGAGCATGATGGAAGGAGCTGAGGAAGGTATGGATATTACAGAGATGACCACTGAAGAGGCTGCACAAGCCCTAACTGTGGGGGATGCCCCTAAAGGCACCGGTATTGTGGCAGAAATCCTGAAATCACCATGCACGCCAAGACCAAAGAAGGACAAACAAGAAATGGTTCCCATCTGTGTGCCTGCGCGAAAACTGTTGGGCACCAGGTTGATGATGGAGGAGAAGGGGAAAGCTGTTACCACAGAAATCAATGAGCAAGACTTGAAGGACTTTATTATCGAAGAAGACGAGCACGAAGGAATGGAGGAGGAAACTGAGCCCGCGCACCCTTCAACAAAGCTTCCTGCCTATATGCCCCCGCGGAAGGGGAGGGCTAAAGTGCCCAAATATCTTGACAAGAGCAAGAGCTCGCTCTAGACCCTGCTCCTCCCAGACAAAATCATTTTTGATGGCATGCACTTAGGGTCGGTGCCTAGTTTAAAATTTGAAGATTAGGACCTCGCTGACCATGAGAAGTTCCCTCACCTAACAACCACACAAATTATGAAGCCTAAACGAAACTCCGTAGCAGGGGTTACCGAATTAGAGCCTCCGAAGTGATTGCGCGAAGTGGAAAAGGCAGGGCTAGTAAACTTGCTTTAGGTTCCACATTTCCACCACAACCAAATAACAATTTTCATCATCAGGTAGCTCCTCTGGCTGGTGCATGGTGGGTGTTTGTTGCTGGAGGATCCCATCCCCCTCATAGAGAATTTAATTCACCGCATCACCTAAATGCCATGTAAAGGAGAGGACCCCGCGAATATCTCAGAGGGGAAAAGTGGTGACTTGGCCATCACGGAGGCCATGAAGAAGAAGTATAAACTAAAAAAGAGGAAGAGGGGATACACCATATCTAGCATCAATGATAAGGCAGTATGGGTGGTGACCCAAATTCTGGCAGGTAAGGTTATGCGCAAGTTCCGCGCGGATGAAGTATCTGTGTAGTGTGCGGAGGGGGTCCAGTTTAACTCGTCTGAGTTCCTCTATAAGGAATTCTTCGAGAATTTCCATGAAGCTCACGAACAGGGAAAAACATTCCACTATGCATGGTTTCTACTTTCCATAGTGCTCGTGGTAGGGGAATTTTCGGAAGACAGTCAATTCCCCACAATTAATAGGGATCTACCGGAGGCCGCGAAGTATGCTTCACTTTGGGCCACAAAGGATTCAAATAGGATCTACGACAGTAAGATATTTTGGGTGTTCATGGAGATGAAGCTTAGAATGGGGATCAACCACAAGTCGCGGTTGTCATCCATTGTCGACAACAGCATGCAAAGTTTTGCAGAGTTTAAGTCAGAGCTCCACAACATATACATTAGAGTGCGCAAGGACCCGGCCAAGAAATGGATAGAGCTACCCTTTGTGGCCATGGGCGATGTAATCTTTAATGTATTGGAGACATGGAGTTTGGAGTGGCACGCTCCAGACATCGCGACAATGGAGAAGTCTATGGCACAAAGGAAGAAGGAGGAGGCCAAACTGTGCATGGCGCAGTTGGCATAAAATAGAAGAAATGAAGTAGTCCTGAAGGTGCACGTTCAGCCTTGGATCGCAAAAGCCTTCACAATCACATCAACAATTGAAGGCAAGCGTGTGCAAATGCAGGGGACACATGCACATATGTAGGGAAGCAGTTTCGACACTACGGTCTTTGAACAATACGTATAGAAGATCCAGCAAGAAACTGCTCAATGCGCTGCTGACCTTGCAACAGTTCAGAAAGAGTTGGAGAAACTCCACGCGAAGATCCCCGGGCTGATAGAGTGACTCGAGGGGGAGCTACGATGTTTGTGTTGGGGGTTTGTTGGGCATGGAATCCCCCAAGGCATGTTTTGGGGCTTAAATCCCAAGTTTTGACCAAGTCTTTTGTAAAATCTCCATGAATTATGGGCACAGAGCACGAAGTTATAATAGAGTCACAAGGTTGTCCACCCTTGGTTTGGTAATGCAATGTCAGCTTGATAGACATACCCATAATCCACGGACCATGGGATTGTATAAATATAGCGAGGCTCTAAGTGTATAAGATAGTGAATAACATGGAAGTATGATGCGTCTAAGTGCTTGAGTTGAGGTGTAAAGTGTGTCTTTGGGTCATAGACTAGGAGAATGCAGGTGAGTGCGAAGAGGCCTAGAAGTTCGTAGTTGAGTGTGCGGACCCCTGCAGCTAAGTGCGCAAGGAAGGTCGAGTATGTAATCATTGCAAGAATTAATAAAGAGAAGTTTACCATATTTCTATGTATATTTTCCTGTTTTAATGTATGATAGGGTATAAATTGCAAGTGTATTGTTTATTTGTTGTGTGAGCTCTTATGAATGTGTTGTATAAATAAATATAACGTAAGACATCCACTTGCATGAATATAATTGACTAGGCATAGGAAGATAAGTAAGATCTCAGGTGTGACTTAGGCAAATAGCGCAGAACGCTTCTCCAGCAGTGTGGAAGCCACACAACCCCTGGTTAGGGCTGCGCAGAGGCAAGTATATCAGGGCGTGAAGGCCTGGGAAGTGTGCATAGGGATGAAAACTTGGACCAATCGAACCTCTCAGACATCTCAAGGGTGTAGAAGCCTGGTTCCAACACCCTCCCATACTACTTTGGGTGAGACCTCAGTCCACATTCCCCATACTGTTACTGAAGGGGCTAGTAGTATAAGGATTTGTTTGGCTAATTAAATCTGAACTTGGGTCAGGCCCCAACAAGCCAAACAAACAACCCAAACCATCATTCTATCTGTTTTTCTTCTTAGAATCCTAGGACTAGTCAGCACCTAAACATATAGCCAACCAAGCTCACCCTCATTTTGAAAACTGAAATAAAAGGGGAGAGACAAACTCTAAATGAGTTGAACATTTATTTTTCTCCTAATACTTCTTGGAAGAAACCCTTAGATTTCAAAAATATGTTTCAATTGGATTGAAATTTGACCATAATATAGGTCTTCTCGATGTGCCCCTACATAATGAAATTCGCCCAAGACTTTCAAATTAAACACTAAAAGTCTCATAAATGGCGTTTTATTAAAAATGTTGAAAATTTCTAAGTTCACTTGAATAATTCTATAAGAAAAATTGTATCCTTTCACTTTCATTCAAAGTTAAAAAATGATCTTATGATCCAAGGAAAAATGAAAAAATGATGATTTCCTCCTTGGAGACGTATAATAATCCCTAAACAATAGATTCTTTTTCGATGGATTTGTACTCTTAATAACTACTTAAAAAGATGAACACTATTAGTTCTAAAAGAAAAGAATACAACTACATTAAGAAAATGCAATGTAGCGGAACATAAAATGTAGGGTCCTTTGGCTTTGGGTGTGGGATGAAAATACTAAATTCTTCCCCTTGTTTGCAAATTACTAGAAAAATATGAATTAAACAGGGAAAATTGATGGAGGGATGGCTCGACACTTGAAAATTTCACCAGTGTTGCTTTAGAAGGGGTCATCCATTTTCAAAATCTCTTTCAAAGAGAAACTAAATTTATTTAAATTCCATCATTTAGCTATATATTTTCTTTACCCAAACTCATAGAATTAGAAGAAAAAAATATTATATGGTAGAGGTGGGAAAATAATAAATCCTCAAAACGTTGCATATTTCTTAGAAAGACAAGATCTTTTGGCTAGATGGGATACCAATAGAATTATTTCTTAGTTGGTATGAAATCATAAATGAGGAGATATGCAAGTTTGTGGAAGCATCTCAACTCTCTAGAAGTATCCTATGCTCTTTCAACACTACTTTTATACAATTCATCCCAAATATAGAGAACGCAAATATACTTGATAATTTCCACCCAATACCACTTCGTAATAGTAATTACAAGAGAATAACAAAAAGCATCTCTTTGGCTTTCTTCAGGGATACCAAGCCCATGAGGTAGTAGGTGTTTCTTAGGACGATCTACACTAGTAAGAGAAAAATTTGAAGGCTATGGTTTCCAAAACTGACCTATCCAAGGTCTCGATCAAGTTAGTTGGCTTTTTGTATGTCTCACCCTCATTTATTTAGTATTCAACTTACACTTTGTGGCTTATGTTATGGCTTGCACTAGTTTGGAAGCTTTTGTAGTCTTAATTAATGGGTCAGCTTCTGACTACACTGAATATTATAAAGACATTTGGCATGGATTCCCATCATCTTCCATTATTTTCCTCATTGCAACAGAAGGGCTAACTAGAGATGTTAGTGCTACATTAGCAAATGGTTCCTTTAAAGGTATCTTAATTGGTAGTTCTTTCTTTTCTTTTCATTTTTTTTTTGTATACAACATCCTTATTTATGTGATGGATTGTAGTGGGCGTTGGAAGAATTGAAGGAATTCTTATATCTCTTTTGCATAGCCACAAGTATGATACAAATTTCTACCATATCTCTAGTAATTTGTTGGGGCCTCTCTAAGCTTGAGAAGGTCTATATTTATCATATTTTCCATTCAAGATAACCCACATTCTCATACATGATGAACTAATGGCATCGAAAAATATGCTTTATGGTGATGGAAATTTAGTGATCTATCACTATTTTGTATTCCAAAAGTATTTGTTATTCAAGTTACCATCATATCCCATTTATGAAATAATAAATTATAACCATAAATAATGGGACATATAATATGCTTATAATTTAAAGAGAAAAAAAAACCAATAGTTGTGTTAAATCATTTATCGACCATATTGGCATGATGGGGGGGAAGACCTAATCTTCAAGAGTTTTCCAACAAATCCCTTAAAGATATTGACATTAGCAACAGTTGTTTCCATGTGAGGTGTCACCTAAGGTATTCAATGTAATTGCAAAACCTATGTAGGTTATGCAAGGAATATGGGATATGGAAGACTATCTTGGCTTATGGAAATCTTACCCAACCCATCACATATGTCATACATCATAAATATTTCCACAACTTGCACATGAATATTTTAGAACTTTCCCACATGGAATCCTAGGTTTAAGAATTTTGTTTAAGTTAATAGTTATGAAGCTCCTACAATTTTTACAAGGATCCCTCCTTCAATAGCCCCTCAACTATTTTTCATAAAATAACTTTAACAAGAAATAGAAATTTTTGGATCCATTCTTTATACATTAAGCTAATCATAGAATGCAACTAATAGAGCGATGGTGGCAAGAACTCAATCCAAACTTAAATCCCACCTAAGATAATAATCATTAAGGTCAACACTATACATGGAACAATATTTGAGACCCACAAATCCTATAAAATCGTTATATTCTTATTAATCAACAACATAACATTATATATAATACATAAGTTGAGAGAAGGATTTGGGAAAATAAGTTTAGTTATTACTTCTAACCAATGCCATATGATTTAGACCCATAAAATATTTCATATAAAAAATTAGCTTATAATATTCATAGTTTCACTCAATAAACTCGGAAAATACTAAATAGGACAAACCATACTCAAATAGAGTCCCTAGAAAAAAACAATAAACTAGAGTTCCCTCCAAAGCACTACAATTAGAGTTGAAGACAAACTTTAGAACCCCTTATTTATAGAAAACAACCTTTTTATCTTTGTTGTTTCTTAGATCTAGCATTGAGAATCCTTTTCCAACTAATCTTGCCACCTCACCCACTATGTCGTGCTTGCATGTTCCCTCCTCAATTGTCCATCACTTTATTATGGGTTGAATTTTCCACCTCACCCATGTCTAATTGCCCTAAAGTGTTGGAAGATAATTTGTCAAATACAATACTAATTTGAATAAAAAGTGGTATCTACCCATGGTATTCTAACTTAAGAAGGAACTAAAACTACTATAAATAATAGGAATTGTTGGACAATTTGAAGGACCTTATTGCAAATAACAGAGGTTTTACTTTTTTCATGAGGAGAAACAATGAGATTCTAAGTTTTACTTCCCCATTCACAAATTTGATATTTGTTGATAATCGAAATAACTCTCGATAATAACAATGATCTTAGTTTACCGTATGCCACTCATTTTAGCCCATCCATGGAAATTATTTTCATTGTTCTAGTGGCCACATTTATCTTGATGGATGTTTTCTATGTCCCCCTCTATAGATCCATTGAAGAAGACCAAATCTTGAGAGATTCAAAAGGAGGGGAGACGGGGGCCAATTCACACCATTTGGTGCCAAAAAATGGTGATCATGGATTTAATGGATCTATAATCAAAATATTCCTAGTCTTCCATTTGTTCTCATGATGGGCCTCAAAGCATAGATAAAATAATTGCTCAAGTGTGTTGTTGATGTCATTGATTTTGAAGAGGATGGGTTGCTCTGCTTGCTTCCTAAGTGTAGCCACACCTTCCATCTAGACTGCATCAATATTGAGATTTTCTCATACAAAATGTGCCCTATATGTAGAACTAGTTAGGTTCCCATGAATAAAAGGAATGAAATTGGAGACATCAAACTGCCTAGGACTACAACATTAAACCAGCTAGTGATAGTGGTGGATGCGAGAGAAGCAATTTTGATTTCGATATATGGAGGTTATTTTAGAGTAAATGTTGTCCAAAATTACTCCAAATCCAGTGGAATTGGGGCTCTTTTTTATAGTGATATAAAGAAATTTGATGGGAATGGAGAATAAGGTTACTTCCTAAATTCAAAATGGATTCCACCTAGTGTAGTTTGAAGAGGAACCATTATGCAAGGAAATGACAATCCATTGACACATAGCTTTGTAGGCATTGAATATGTTGGGATATTATCATTGTCAAACAAGGAAGTTGCAAAAAATTCTAGAGTATTCCCTTGATGCACATATCTGCAAACAATGTCCATCGCATTCTCATGTACCTCTCAGTCTCTGCTCCATCATCTCATTGGTAAAAAATAATCAAATTATATGAACATCATGGACTCATTATAGGGATTAAGATCCCTAATTTTAGTTGTGTGGAAGAAAATAATGACTATGATTAGAAATGTGTTCTCTATGAAAAAGGGATTAGAAGAGCCATATGGGTTTTTTATTCTGGAAGCCATGGAGATGCCGGGATCTTGAATATCTAGAGGGTCTCAACTGTATACTTCCCTTGGCTAAGAGAGATCTCATTTGGTCTCTTCCACACTTCTAATCTCAAAAAATAGTTCATTAAATCCATATCCTTCATTTCAAACTCAAAATTGATCTTGCTCTTACACCCATCTATGAGCATCTCATCCCTGTAAGAAACATGTCATCTACATATAGTGCCAATATAAAGGGGAAACAATATTCAAACTTGTAGTAAATGTTGGGATCTTCATTACTCGTGGTAACCTTAAAATCATTAAATAACTCTCTATTATGGCATACCATGGCCTGGGTGCCTACTTAAACTCATTGTTGTAGCTGCTACAACCCCCCTCCAATTTTTTTCACACGCTTCGATTTTGGAGCCTACCTTTTGTAAATAAGAGCTTATCTTTCAATATTTTCAAGTGTTCCTCTTGATGTTCTAGTATCGTAATCGCTCATTCTTTCATTCAACACTTGTGTGATGTTTTGATTTAGTCCTATTGCCAACAATTGCATAACTTTTGACGACAAGTTACTTTCCTCCAAACATAAGCCAACTTTTGTTATGATATAGGATTGATTGCTGGTCTTGCCTCTTGGAGTTGCACAATCCCTTGAGGATTTTAACTACACAATCCCATGAGACATGTAATCATTGGGAAAGAAAACTATGGAATATTCCACTGAGAGTGAGAACTGTGCAATCCACTGAGCTAGTGTAATGCACAATCCCTTGCTACTAAGAATTGCATATTCCTTTGTGCTAGTGGATTGCGTAGTTCCTCAGAATAATCAATTTCACATCCCTAAAAAAATGTAGGGAGTATGCAATCACCTATGGACAAGTGGCACAAAGTTTCTATTTATGATTTAAGGACAACTGCCACTTTCTCCTTGAGTTTGGTTGTGAGTGTCATAAACCCTAACCTAATCTAATGGGGGATAAGTATATATAAGAAAGGCTTGCAGAACTCATATTCATGCTCAAAATTGGAGCTCTATCCTTCCCCATGAGATCATTAAGCTTCATATTTAGTTTGCAACACTTTTCTGGGTAAGTTTCTAAAATGTCATGTTTCACTACTTTTTCCGTTGTTTTTTTTATCATTTTTTTGTTTGCAAGTGTTTCTTTTCCTATTTATTGTTAGAGTTACTACTGTTTATACTATGTTTACCTTGTATGAGTTTTGTTTTAGTCAGTTATTCAATTTTAACAAGTGTCACATCCCTCCCAAGTTATTTTTCCTATTAACAGTTACTATTGCTCGGTCTTTTTGTGCATGCATAATCCTCCCTTTAATAATCTATGGTAAATGTTAATTATTGATCTAAATTATCTTAAGGCCAATCTACAATTACTCTTTCCTCATCTTCATATTTCAAACCTGCTTCTTTCCGGGGTTGAACCACTGCATCATCAGAACTAGCTAGCCTCTCCCACCATGCATTGCACAATCCTAAGCCTCAAGCTAACCCCTTTCCAGTTGAAATTGCAGAAAGCATAGTCAATGTCCTCCTCTAGCTACACGTTGCACAATCCCAGTCATGAGTGGCCTAGCCTAGTCACTGAGACCATGCAATGCAAAATTCGGTCTCTCTTCTACCAACTTAGACTATACATTGTGCAGTGTCAAGCCTCAAACCATCCCTTTAATAGATGTGACTGCACAATTCTCCTCTTTTACTATTCATTGCACAATCCAAAAGCCTATCCTTCCCTATTCCAACCCAAAATTGGGCAATATATCTCCTCATCATTGTTTTGTTACCTTTTGATTGATTGATGAGATAATTTTTTTAGAGCTAACTTGTTTTTTCCATGAGTGCATCTCCTGCCACAAGTACTGTAGGATTTTAGCATGCTTCTTTTCAAAAATAGAAAAAACCATTCCTCTTAAGAGATTAGCATCAAAAGAGGCTACAGAAAGAAATACTAATGAGGTGGTCAAAATTCCTTCATCCTTAGATCCCATTCTCACTTATACACAATTTTACATTGAAATGACTCATATTTCACATGGCATATTGTTAAGATGAATTCATGGCCACAAAATTTAAAGAAGATCTGTAAGATAGAGAGGTTCATATCAACATCTGATGGTGAATACTTAAAATGTTTACTTGCAGATTCTCGACCTTACCTTGTGAAAATTTTATGAGATCGATTCTACAAGGTTTCAACACCAAAATCACATGAAAAAATGATTTAATGATTGATAGTATTATGTTGCCAAATTTATAGACAGAAGAATATTGAATCCTTCCCAAAAATATGGGTTTACATGTTGTATTAGATTGTCTCTCATGGGAATATATTCAACAAGTTTGATTTTGTGTCTCAGCAGTTGAAGATAAAGGTAAATAAGGCAAAAAAATCCCCCAAACGGAAATCAATAATAGTTCTACATGTCTTCCTACCTACTGGATGGTACATGTGCTCATAGTGCTTGCAGTGGCATGGATTGGAAATGGACTTCCAGAGACCCTCCTATCCATATATATTGTAAGTGGTTGGAAGATTGCAATTGCAATGGAGTCTTTGAAAAGTTGGGCGATCATTTCTTCAGGGCCCTATACCAAATGATATTTGAAGAAGAGGTCCCTTACATGTCTTCTGAGGAAATGAGTGCAATGTCAAAAGTCACATATTGGTTCGCCTCACCAGATGACACATACCTCAGATTGTTGAGCTGCTAGAAACCATCTCATATCTTACTGAGGTATGCCACTGATAAAATATTCATGCAAGAGGTTACATATCATCTTGTCATAGGTTTTTCCGCATTGTTACAAATGAAGAAGAAAGAATCACGGCCTACTCTTCCCTTACAGGTGGGATCTTACATGATTAATAACTTGAAAATCATAGAAAGTAGAGAAAAACAATTGGAAGAATTCAAACTTGGTACAATAGACTATCATCACTATGATCCCAAAGGATTTTGTAAGAAGAATTTTGCCAAGTTACATTTTATTTGGCCATATGGGACTTATGCTAAGTCGAAGGAAGAAAAAATGAATAAAGTTTATAATGTATCCCGGGCATGTGCACCAGGAGATGAGGCAAGATTTTCCAATGCAGTTCCATAACAAGGTGTTACTCAGGAGGAAAAGCAACCAAAAGAGAACTCCCAAGTGAGTAATAAGTATAAGAGGAAGGTTGCCCACATCTCAACAGAGGAGCAGAGATGCAAATTCAAGCCATATCTATGTAGGAATTAAGGAATTTCTAGGGGGGGGGGGTGAATCAGTAATTTATGAAAGTCTTAATTTTGTCTTCTTACTGTTCTTATAGTTCCTTCTTATGTTCTTTCATATGTGAAAGAATTCATTCATGAAGTAGTAAATCTTATAAACTTTCAGAACACATATTCAAATAACAATCTCATGATCATTATACATTTGACATAGTGTTTTCACGTGGAAACACAAAGGCAAAAAACCACCAATTTGTTGTTTGTTTATGATTTACTTTAAGCACCAACTTAATTACACCTGTTTTTTTGTAAGCACCCAGTCATTAGAGGCACCAAGACCCTTTACTTAGAAAGCACCAACTTTCCAAGAGGCACCAACCTCTTTTGTTTAGCAAGCACCAACTTTCTAAGAGGTACCAACCTCTTTTGTTTAGTAAGAACCAACTTGCCTAGAGACACCAACCTCTTACATGTGTAGACACCAACCTATTAATGCTGTTGTTTTACTATTTCATACAATTTTCACATTGAAAATATAGGCATACAAATTACAAGTAAAATACCAACTTAATGGTTGTTTGTAGATTCAACTTTTGCACTTTGCTTTCTGAACACTTGTGGAATTCTTCCTCTTGCTTCCCACTGCAACACTTTCTCTATGATGTGCTTTCTCTGCTAAGGCCTCTCTGTTGTATCACAATAGCACTAGCCTTGCAACAATCTGCTCCAATTCACAGCTTACTTCCCTACTCTCGCGCAAGAATGCTCGCACTCCACCTTCACTCAATGGAGGTTCACAATTTTATTCATGTTCTTCTCTTAGCTCGATATAGTCATTTTCATCATCAATTGTACCCATTAATGTACCCCAGGCATGGCATCCCATATTTTGTTGATCTATGCACAATCCAATTCATTTGTTCCATTAAAATTATAAGGATGGGCGACAATCACTTCTCTGTCATATTGTTGACTCTCCATGTTGTGTATTAAGCCTCATTCCTCCTTACATATTTCACAGAGGCTCCCCATACTTCTTTCTGGTTCACAGAGATCTACTTATACATCGTCATGGAGTCTCTCTTTCACATTTATTTACAATTAATGCACGTGAGGTCTTTAGCCATCAATCTTACAGTTCTGCATTCAAAAACACAAATGTCAATTAATAGATATTAATGCCACCATATAGCACCATATGAGAGCTTTTCATCATATTGTTGTGTAGTGGTGTAACACTATGAAATAACCAACTGCCAACCTTTGATCAAGTCTAGCCCCTTTTGCATATGATCCCTATTATATCTCCACCATAGGAGTTGGTTTGGTGACTTAGTGCCAACCATATCAGAGCCCCCTTTATCGGTGTTTTTCATTTGTGGCCAATGTGCCAACAACCACAAACGTGTGATTGTCGATATCTAATTTCTAAGCTTCTTCTGCTCAACCTGTACGACATATTTCTCACCATATGACCAAGGGCAGTGACCGAGAGCTTGGCCTTAAGGCACTAAGTCTTTCAACACTCTATTGGGAGCCTTTGGTTCCTCTATAATGTGCCATGCCCTTAGTTTCTTGTCTTTTCTCTAGACAATGAGATTACCACATCAGAGCCCCTTATCAGTAATTTCCACTTTGTGACAATGTTTTATCCCTCACAAATCACCGATCGTCGATTGGAATCTCTGTTCAACCCTAGCCCCTAGCTCCCTTAAGCCTTCATGACCACCTGATATCTTGCATCCCGCATTCAAGAAAAGCTTCATTGTGGCACATGAGCCAACCATTCCAAACCTCCTATTGTCAATTGTTCATGTCAAATCATCGCTGCCATGTGACACTCTCTAAGCGGTCACACTTGTCACCTAGATATGGCCCATCAAGCCACCAAACACGATCGAATATGCCTACCACGTGTCCTTCTGTACCTCCACATCATGCTGACGTCAATTGCCACTTGGCCTTATCAAATTCAATCAGATCCTGCCATGTGTCCTCATCAAACCTCACCACCAATGCTTTATTATATCCTTATCAAAGCATAACAAATACCTCCACATGTCCTTCCTAAAGGAGATGGTAATATTTTCTACAGTTATGCAATTTCTTGTCTTTTCTCTACACAATGTGATAACCACATCGGAGCCCCTTATCAGTGATTTCCACTTTGTGACAATGTGTTATCCCTCACAAATCATTGATTGTCGATTGTCGATTGGAATCTCTGTTCAACCCTAGCCGCTAGCTTCCTTAAGCCTTCATGACCACCTACTATCCTGCATCCTGCATCCGAGAAAAACTTCATTGTGGCACATGAGCCAACCATTCCAAACCTCCGATCGTCGATTGTTCATGTGAAATCATCATTGCCATGTGACACTCTCTAAGTGGTGACATATGTCACCCGGATATCGCTCAGTAGGCCACCAAACACGATCGAATATGCCTACTACGGGATGATTCTTTGGTAACCTATCCGGAGAGCTTGCATCATTTCTGCGATCTTCCTTACCTAACCAAAGAGAAGTCTCTTTTTCTGGAATTCGATTTTCATTTTCTAGTTTTGCGGTTTGGAAAATCTTTCCCAGAATCTTCAAACCCTTTGCTCGAATTCGAAGTTCTTCTTTCTTTGCACTCTTATCTTGCAACACCATCCTGCACACATTTGAGAGAGTGCCTTCAATGTCAGGCACATTTACTTTCCAAAGTGAATTCACAATCAATTCTCTGTTGGACTCTAAAAATGCTTCCAAATCAGCTTCACAATAACTCTCCTCTGTACCCCACTGCGGTCTCCAAAGTGAGTTTATAATCAATTCTCTGTCGGCTTGTGAATTTGCTTCCAAATCATCTTCAAAATAATCCTCCTCCGTACTCAGTTGATGTTTAATATCTTCTACTAACCCTAGCAGTGCGAAAGCACCTGTTGCTGCTGTGAGTTGGGATTTTAAGAAATGAACTTTGCTTCTGAACCATTCAGCTATAAATGGCAAACCCAAATATATGGCCTTCTTTCCAAGTTCCTTTGCCGCTTGCCTTTCATAGATGTAACCAATTGTTTGCACCATATTGCTTCCATAACCTGTAGCGCCCAGCAATTGAGCCTCAGATTTAGCTTCTTGTATAAACCCTTCCTTGTCACCTTGTACATATCGATTAAGGCGATCTTTCAAGATCTGTGTGAGTTTTTCTTCTCTTTCCTTTTGGACGCCCTTCATACTCTGTTTTAGTTTCTTCATATCTGTCTGCCCACCTTCAGTAAACTTATCAAAAGCAAACATTGAAGCCATTGCAAGCTGACCTATATAGTCTTCAAATAAGTCGCTTCCAAATAGCATAGCGAAAACTGCCGCTGGATCTATCATTATTTCCATTGATACACCTGCCTTTCCATGTGCGTCATATGATGCCCGCTGTGCTGGATCACTGAGAACTTGGTACGCTTCTCCTAATACCTGGAAATTTTGTGACGCTCGAGGATCATTTGGATTTTTATCAGGATGAACTTGCCTAGCATTCATGTAATAAGCTTTCTTGATCTCTGTTTCAGTGGCCGTTGGGCTGACTCCTAGCACGTCGTAGTAATCTGTCTCCTTAACCATTTTTAAAAATCTAGAGCAGATTCAGATGGGAAATCGATGTCTTTCCCCGAGAACAGCTTGTTCAGAACGCTAGAAATGGCTCTATTAAGGTAGGTAGTTTATATCAAACGCAAAGACCTATTTATATTATTTTCTTGGAGATCGAAGTTAAGAACACAAAGGTCGGTTCGGATTCGAAGATGATTAAGAAGTATTAACATTGTGATTACGTTAATTATATTGGTCAGCGATTTATTATTATTTTTGGGCCTTATATTATAATTTTGAGAGAATTTTTTGGTTTGGCTTTTCATTATTTTTGGAATTATTTATATACATTATCATTATAAAATGTCTATATATATTGTGATGGTAGTTATAAAATGTCCATATATATTGTGATGGTAGTTATTGATTTGATAAGTTTGAAGAATGGTGTGAGATTTAAGTAATGTTAGGAATAAGTAAATTCATAAAAGTATTTTAGAATAGGGTTTTAGAATTTTAATATAA
>APFE031263676.1:185824-211582 GCA_000404065.3 Pinus taeda | reverse complement strand
AAAATGAGGGGGCTCATCAAATAAATGTGCAATTTCATTCCTAATAAAAAATAAATTATCTACTCTATCAAAAAGAGTCTGCCCTGTTACTGGGCCTGCTTCTGACGATGTACTAGGTTCCTCTGAAATCTGTGTTGCTACAAAATTGCTTACTCTCTTGACATATTTCTCATGGGAGAGTAATTTTCCTGATGGATCCAATGGGCTATGGAGCCCCCTGTTCTGTAAAGCCATAAACCTATTCTGAAATTTATTAATATCAGCTTGCATATCCCGGGTTCTTCTTTCCAGGGTCTGAATCAGGTCTCTCAGTGTCAGGACTCTTCTGATCAGGGAGATGGTCTCTGTTCTGTTTCCAATCCCCATTCTTACCAGCTGGGAGCTTGTCCTGTAGTTCAGCACGTCTATCATCTTAGTGGAAATCTCAGGCATGCTGCCTAGAGATGCCCTTGCCCTGTGTATTTCTTTATGTGCTCTTCCAATGAGTGCTACTTGTTCATATATAGCCTCAATATATTCCCATTGGTTTGTTATAGACTGGCCAATGTTGCCCCAAATCACCCTTTTAAGCTCTGCTGTGACTTTATCCAATGTGAGCTCTTTTTCTAGCTCAGCAATCCTCTTCTTGAGGGCCTTTACCTCCCTCTCTCTTTCTGCCACATTTTGTTTTGATTTATCATACTTTTCATTTATTTTTGCCAGATTGTCCTGGGCTTGGCTCACTCAGACATCTAGGACTCCAGTACCTGTATTTCTTTCCTCAGCTTCTGCATGTCTAGGCTTTCAGCCTGCTCTGCTGTTGGTGCTGAGGTGGTTGGTACTGAGGTATCTGGGGCTTCTGGATGCAATTGTTGGCTGGGAGGGGCAGTGTCTTGAGGGGTTTCCTCAAGGTTTATTGTTTCTAGGGGTGGCTTTGAGGTTTGCCCTGCCTCCTTCTGCTGCAATGCTGCTTCCAATGTGGCCTCTGACTCCTGCAGCTTTTCTTGCGTTTGAATGAGCTCCTTGTATAATGTCATTAGTAGGGAAGCTGCATCCTTTTCTTGCCTCTGCTGGGCAACCTCATTCGTTTGTGGGTGAAGAGTTGGTGGGATTTTCAATTTCTTTTTTATTGCTGCCATATCAGCATCCCTTAACCTGAGGACCTCTTGCACAGCCTTAACATCATTTGGATCATGCCCAAACTCTATTATAATCTCCTCCAAGGCTTTGATCCTGTTATCCTTAGCTTGAGAGGAAGCCTTTTCCAACTCAAGCTGTGCAGCAGTATTGTTCAGGCTATTTTGCAGCATGTAGTTGACCAAGGTCTTATCAGCCAAGGTGGCATAGACCATCTCACCCATCTGTTTATGGAGCTCAATCTGATCCATTGGGTGGATGTCTTTTGACAGGACCTCCAGATTGGTCCTGATGTAGTCTGCAGCTATTTGTGGTTGTTGCACTGTTGGTGTAAAGTGGCTCATTGTCATCTTGCCCTCCTGCACATCAAATGCAGACATGAGCCGTTGTTGGTTTGTAGGAGCCATGTTCAGCAGGTGATTGTAGAGTTGAATCTTTATTGGTTCGCTCCTCCTCTTGGCATCTTTGAACTGCTGTTTAATGCTTGTTCCTGTTCCCTTCTTCTGTGCTGAGGAGCTCACTTCTCCTAATGCTGCCCTGTCTTGCTCCTATTGCAAGGAGCTGGCAGAAGCTTCCATGCTTGGCATTTCTTCCTCTGAGAAGGGATTTAACCTTTGTCTCTTCTCTGGCGATGTAGTCAGGGGAGTCTCCCTTTCTCTTTTTCTGCTTACGTCCTCCCTTTGAGGGGTTTGGAGGACGGAGGAGTCAACCCTAGAATCCTGCCTTGGAGGTGCCATTGATGTTGTCTGTTCTTGGGTGGCCATTTGGGCCTCTGCTGTTTGTTTTCCCTAACCTTGTTGGTCTTTTTGCTGCGGCTCCTGATGGGGTTGTTGTTCTTGACCTTGTTGGCCCTGTGGTTCTTCCATGACCTTTTCCTTGCCCTTGCTCTGCTCTTGGTTTGTGGTTTGCACTGCCTCTTGCTGTGTTGTTGAAGATGAAGCAGCTGCTCCTGTTTGAGGCTTTGGCAGAGTAGGTACCTGAGAAGGAGATTCTAAGTCAGCTATTTTTAATAAATGCCTTCTAGCTCTTTCGACTAGTTCTTCCTGAGTGATTGGCTCTTCCAATGTATTCCTTCTCCATTTTGGCTGGTTGGCATGTCTTTGGATGTGGAGCATACTCACATGCTCATAGCTGGAGAGTTTGTATTTCTACCTTCTCAAGGATATGGAGTTGTTAAGGTCATAGGGCTTCCAAAGGAAGCTTTGTTTTAGGCCAAGGCCTTCTAGCCTCCTGTCCACATCTTTCCATCCTTCTCTTTTGTTTAGGACAAAGTGGCCAAGTTGATTTCTTACTTTAAGTTGTGCCTTCTTGCCCCTACCTGCAAAGTGCACCATATCGGCATTGCCAAATTGCCTGAAATATTCTAAGGCAAACAGTCTCATAGGCACATACCTGGGCAATTTGTATGGGTGCAACTCACACCCATATATTCTGATCACAGTAAAGTGTTGGTAAAAGTACCAATCCCCTATGCTGTATGCACTGGATAGCTGCAAAATCCTCTGCATCTCATCAGATAGTCTTAGAGGGGGTGAGGTTAAGAAGAGAGACATAGTTGGATGGATGAACAGGTCTATGAACTCAGAGTATGTGTATGGAGAGTATGTGAGGAGGTGGAAGACTGAGGTCCAGTACACTACTGACCTTGGGTTGCCTACTGCATCAGTTCTCTTGATCTCAAAGGAGAACTTCTCATGTTGGTAGTACAAAATGAGATGATAAATGTATGAGGTGTATCTGAACACCTTCTCTCTGGACAAGTGTAAAAATTGCTCATGTATCTTGTCTGAGATGTATGTAGCATAATCATAGCAAATAGGAGTCTTGCCGGGGGAGAACATTGTCATCATCACTAATACAGTTTCCTCAATAAACTCTAGTGATTTGTACCCCAAAACTGAGCTAATCATATATGCCAGGTCCAGACCCAGTTGATTGAGATAGCCATCAAAAATGGGAGGGTGCAGCACTGTGTCAGAGTTTGTGATGAATAGTTGATTCAGCTTTAGGATCTGTGCTTCTGTTAATATCTTGGCTCCTTGGTTGATCAAGTCCAGCAGGGACAAGGGGACCAACTTCTTCTGGGTTTTGAACTGGAGCATTTCCCTGATGGCCTCAGGGGTTATGTAAAACACTACTGCACCTTTAGGGTCAAGTACAGTCATCTGCATGGGGTCATAGCAGACAGCACACAAGTGAATCAGGTCAGGGAACTGGTTGACCTGAGGGAGCTTGAAGATTGGGAGGGAGGACTCCCAAATGCCTAGAATATCTATTCCATCTTTATGTTTGGCTCTGAGCTCATTTAACAGATGAATGTGGAACTTGCATTTAGAAGGGCTGTCCTCTGAGATTTGGTAGTCTAGGTCTGCCAAATCCTGCCACTCTAGCTCTTTCTGGGGGGCATTCAGGGGAGCAACATTGAGGGCTACTGATGCCATTGGAGTATCCATGTTTACTTGGATGCTGTTTGACAAATGATGAAGGTGCTATCTGAAGATGGAAGATTTTAGAGGAGTGCAGGGTTGCAGGGTAGGTCCATAGCAATTGGAATACTGTTTGGCTCTCCGCGAAGGCTATTCACCGTGTTTAGCAGCCCTCTCTTTGATAATTTAGAAGCAGGTTATGGACTGTGGTTCACGACTGCGCGAACGGAGAAGGGTTTTTACTGAAAATTCAGTGCAAAATGGCTCTGCGAGTGAAATTTGACCGTTAATTCTTCAAGGGGGAGCTGGGTACGCTTGGTTTCATGGTAATTTCTTAAGCTTCCGCCGTGTTCAGGTGTTTTTTAGGATTTACAGAGAATAAACCAGGTTGCAGGGAGGTTTCACGGACAAATACCTGTTTAACAGATTGCTCAGGTCGGAACAGCAGTTGGGTGCACGCTCTGAACCTCTGTGGTTGGTCTGGACTTGGTTGGCGAATTCTTCGTCGTAGCGCGCATGCAGAGAGAGCAGAGGTATTTTTTACAAAAAGTGCTAAAAAACATGTAAATTTGTCAAAATATGGCTTTTTTGGCTTATTGGTGTGTTTTTTAAATGACGTTAGCATGACGTCAGCAAGTGGGTCCGGGTTGGATGATGTCAGCAGGACGTCATCGGGTGACGTGGCAGCCTGAGACCGGTCCACGAGGGCGGTGAGGTGGTGGCCAGGTGGCCGAATGGAGGACAGGGTGCGCGGTCGTGGCACTGACATAATGGACAGCAGGGAGGGTGACGCAGGTGGAAAGGTGTCTTCATATCGGGCCCCCTCCTATACGGCAAGGAATCTGTCAGAGGGGGCTCCGATGGAATTTGGGAGCGACGCGTGGATCCGCGTGACATCACTATCTGACAGATATCGGACGATATCTGTCGGACATCGGGGCCCCTCTGAAATCCACGACAACCGTTGGATTTAACGCGCGCGATCTGACGACTATCGGGAAGGGAATATGTGCGGAAGATATGGTCAACGGCGGTTATCTGTCGGACATCGGGCCCCGCCGAAATCCTTGATGACCGTAGATCTGGAAAGGCTCGATCGGACGAATATCGGGCCAGCAAGCTGCACGGCGGATAAAGTCAACGGGCGGCTTAAAATAATAATATGTATTGGTAACCGCGCCCGACGGGACCCTTTGGGTTATCAACGATTTTCAATGGTTTTTCAATGTTTCTTTTGTAAAAAAACAAATATACCCGACGAATTTAGAATAAGGTAGAAACAAAGGTTTTTTCATGAAATTTTCGCATAAAACATATCAAAGAAAAATCTTTAGGATAGGCGGGTTTTAATTAAATTTCATGAGAAAGGTGTATAAAGTCTCCCGACCTTAGGATAAGGCGGGGAAAGTGAATTTCATCATATTTTTGCCTTCTAGTGGGTATAAGGGTGCACAAAAGGGTTCCTTCAAGGGTTTTTAGGCAAAAATGGAGAGTTGGCTAGGTAGACAAGATCTGATAAAGAAAAGGGGTTAGGCTTGGGTTCTTGAACTTAACCAGGTGTTAGTCCAATGCCCCAGTAGTGAACACATATGGCTATAATGCCAAGGAGGGGATATTTATACATTGTTTGGGGTTTATACACCATGGTGTTATAATAGTAGGGAAAGTGAAACATAGGGGGCAAGATAATAGAGTTAGAGGTTAATATGGAGGGAGAAGGTGAATGAAGAGTGGTATCATTAGGTTTTCTTGAGACAACTTAGTTTAAAGAGTAGATCAAAATGAAAAGATTTTTGCACAAGAAATGTGGCTTTTAAAGGCCATAAGAACCAACATAAAACCTTGAGTCTCCCTTATGAACACACCTGGTGAAGGGATGTTAGTAATGAGTGGTAAAGAAAGGGAAAAAGGGAAGTTAGACATGCTTCACTGTGTTGCTTTGCTTGTACTTGTTTAGCACAGTATATCTTGGAAGGAACACCATTTCTGCAACCCCATCTACCTACCCAACTATTTAGCCTAGCATTTTTTGTTTCTTCTTGGAGGGTGCACTTGAACTTGCAAACCCCTTGTGTGCCTTTTCTTTTCCATTGGCTTTTTTCTTTCATTTCCTATCGAGCACTACCGTTATTTCTTCCAAGGCCCCAGATTAAGCAGTTGGGAACCTTAGTTTCTCTGCCTAACTACTGATCTGCCAAGATTAAACAGTTTGAACAGATTTCTTCCTCTATTCTACAACATAAATTGAAAACATGGCATGATCCAGATTAGACTGTTGGGTCATCCATCAAAACTTAAATGGGCATGAAGGTATGTACACACCTAGTCTTTCTTTGCAAATATGGAACCTTTGTAGCAGCAAAGTAGAGCATATTTGGCCCTTGAATTTATCAATCATGAAATATGAAACCTATTGGTATAGGTATCCAACAGTGGCTCCACATAGGGATGGTTTTTCTTCTTGAAAGACCAAGAACAGCAGGTCAGTATGCCTTGGCCCTTTAGCTATTGTTTTCAAACCTTGGAGCTTTTCACCCTTGAACTTCCAAGATGTAGACTGGTCTGTTAATAGTAGTTTTTGCCATCCAATCCTTTCTTGTTTCTGCCATGTCTCTTGAAATGAATCTATTCACCTATTTTAGAGATAATAATATATACAACCAATTAATACATACAATAAATTATGTACAAGAGCAGGCATGTTGTATTTAAGGAAGGTAATCAAAATAGTGTTTCAGCATCCTGCCATTAACAGGACCTTCATCCAAGTTAGTTTTATCAAGATTTTCAAGAAAGTAGGTGTTATTTCCTTGTACTGCTTGGATGAGAAATGGTCCTCTCCAAAGGGAATCAAACTTTCCATGCTTTCCTTTGTTTTCTGTCTTTGAATCCCACTTGAGAACTTTATCACCCATGTTAAAATCCTCAGCCTTGGTCCTTCTATCAAAAGCCTTCTTGAGCTTTTCTTGTAAGACCTGTACTCTGTTGTAGACTTGGTCCCTGGTTTGCTGTAGGCATATAATCTGATTCACTCTCCTTTGCATATCATTGGGCTCAGCTTGACTTTCTTGGAGTAGCTTCATAATAGGGATCCCTAGTGATGAGGGGAACTTGGCCTCTAATCCGTAGACTAACTCATATGGGCTGACCCCAATTGATCTTTTGGTTGTTAATCTATCTGCCCATAAGGCATTGACAAGTTTCTTATGCCAATTCTTCTTGTTCTCTTCCAACACCTTCTTTATCACATTTACCAAGCTTTTGTTTGATGATTCTGCCATCCCATTTCCTTAGGGATAATATGCAGTAGAATGGCCCAAAGTAATGTGGAATTTGTGACAGAAGCTGACCATCTTTTTGGATCTGAAAGCAGCAGCATTGTCTGTTATTATTTTATCAGGGCATCCAAATCTAGCAAGGATATTGGTCTCAAGAAACTGGATGATAGTGGAATCATTTGTTTGTCTGCATGGAATTGCTTAAATCCACTTTGTGAAGTAGTCTGTTGCTGTCAGAATCCATCTATGTTGGAATGAAGATGAGGGATTGATTTCTCCAATGAAATCCAGTCCCCATTGCTGAAATGGTCTCTCTGTTGCAATAGGCCTTAGAGGGAGTGGCAGCAATTGCCTCTTTCCTTCAAATATTTGACATTTGTGACATGCAGTGGTGAATTTCTTGACATCAGAGAAAATAGTGGGCCAATAGTATCCAACTCTAAGTATTTTATCCACAGTGGACTTCCAATATAGATGCCCACCACAATCACCTGCATGAAATTCTTCCATGATCTTATTAGCTTCATTTTCAATCAGACAATTTAATAAGATGCCCTCATGGTTTTTCCAAAACAGATTTTCTTCCATGACACAGAATTTCAAAGATTTCATTTTTAAGAACCTAACACTTAGTTCTGGACAGCCTTGGGGGAGCACACAGGTTTTGTAACACATAGAAAATATCAGAATACCAGGGGGATTTTTCAAAGGCTACATTGATCTTTGGAGTCGCCACATCCTGTTCACTGTCCAGTTGGTTAATGTCCAGGGCTTGGAAATTTGTTTCAGACATTAATTTGGCCAAGCCTTGGCCTTTTATTAGTTTTGTAGGTTTTATTTCTATATCAAATTCCAGAATGTTTGAAATCCATTTTCCTCTTCTACCCTCCAAGTTTTCTTGAGTGAGTATATCTTTGACAATTGGGCTTGGCACATAGGCTATTATATGGGAGTACATGATGTAAATCCTAAAGTCCTTAATAGCTTTAACCAAAGCATATGCTTGTTTTTCCATGATCTGGTACTTGAGGGGTGCATCTCTAAGAGCTTTACTAAATAAAGCAATAGGTTTCTCATTCCCTTGGTCATCTTTCTGCAGTAAGACTGCAGCAATTGTGTGCTCGGAGGCAAAGGAGAATATAATGAACTCTCTATCAAACTGAGGGTTAGTTAGGACAGGGGTTTGGGTGAGGGCAAACTTGATGCCTTCAAAAGCTTGATTAGCCTCTACTGTCCATTTAACTTTGGAATTCTTTTTAAGCATGTTATTAAGCAATCTGCTCAGCTCAGCCAGGTTTGGGATAAACCTTCTTAGAAAGTTGATTTTTCCCAGAAAGACTTGTAATTCCTTTACATTCCTTGGATGGGGCATTTGCTAGATGGCCTGGATTCTATCTGGGTCAATCCTAATACCATCTTTGGAAATAATGTGACCCAGTAGTTTCCCTTCCTCTAGACCAAACAAAGATTTTTTAGGGTTCAAGGAAATTCCATATTTCCTACATGTTGTAAATATCTGCCTCAAATGTTTCAAGTGGTCTTGGTTGGATTTTGAAAAAGGTGTGAGATCATCCAAATAAATGACAAGGAAGTCATGGATCTCTTTAGAAAAAGCAATATCCATTGCTCTTTGGAATGTAGCCCCTGCGTTTTTTAGACCAAACGGCATTTTCACATATTTGAAGGTTCCCCATGGGGTTGTGAATGCTATTTTATCCTGATCGTCAGGATGGACCAGGATATGGTTAAAACCTGAGAACCCATCAAGCAAGGAAATCCTTGAAGCCCCAACTACTCTCTGCAGGATGTGATCCATCTTGGGCAAGGGGTAGTTGTCTTTTAATGATACTTGGTTGAGGTTTCTCAGATCAACACAGAGCCTAATTTCCCCAGTTTTCTTCCTTGTAGGGACTAAATTTGAAATCCAATCAGAGAATCTGATTGGTGCTATAATGCCTGCTTTGAACATTTTTTGCACCTCTTGCTCCATTGCTGGGAGGAGCATAGGATTGATCCTCCTCAGTTTTTGTTTAAAGGGCTTCTGATTTGGCTTTAGTGGGATAGTGTGTTGTATCACAGAGGTGTCATAGGATTTTAGATCCTCATAACTCCATGCAAACACGTCTTTAAACTCTTTAAAAAGGTCAATGTATTTGGGCTTTTGGTCAGGAGGTAATGCAGCAGACAGTTTTATGATTTTGGGTTTTTCAATTGTCCCAATGTTATGCTCCTCTATAGTAGTATTTAGGGGCTGCAACTTTGGTTTATTGGGAACATCGTTGGAGTCAAAAATGTCTTCCAAAGGAGCTAAGCCTATTGCAAGAAAATTGTCCTTTAATTGTATCACCTCAGTTTCATATTCAGTTATCTCCTCACCTTCAACCTGTTGGATTTCTTGTATGTTGTGTTGGTTGAAGACTGTAGGATGTAGCATTTGATTGGCTGTTTTGGGTGATATTGCTTGATTGGTGTGTTTAACATGTATTTGTGGTTGATTTTCTGTCTTAGGTATTTGTGATTGACTTGCTGTCTCAGTGTCTATGTTTAGACCTGAAAACTCTTCTTGTAAAGTCAGAAAATTGTTTATTTGTGTGTCATTGTCAAACACCTGCCAGTCCTTTACATTGTTTGGGACAGATGGTCTATGTTTTACTTCAGCTGTAAAGAAGTGATGAGGCTCAAAAGGCAGCTTGCAGGTACTTGCAAATGTGGCTAGACTGTGAGCATGAAGGTTGTGAGCCCTAGGAATTTTGGTAATCTGGAACTCAATGAAAGACTCTAGTAGCTCAGTGGCAACAGACCTATAAGACCTGAGTCTTTTATCATTGGTAACAAAATTGCCTTTCACCTCTTGGATAACTAAGTCTGAATCCCCTAGGATTGATACTCTTATGGCTTGTAGGGATTGTACCAACTTGAGGCCTAGTAGGAGAGCCTCATATTCAGCCATGTCGTTGGCGCATTTGAATTTTAGTCTATAGGCCCTGCCTTCTGCATGACTGTTTTGTTTGTTATCCACCCACACTCCAACTCCTGCCCCTAATTTGTTAACTGACCCATCAAATTCTAGGAACCATAAGGTTTCTTGTTCTAGGGGATGCTGACTAATATCTCTGTGGTCCAATTTTGTGAGTTGAAGTTTAGCTTCTTCCCCTAATTTGGATTTTAGAATAGTATTTTCATTTGATGGGATCAATTTTGTTACTAGAGCAGTTGTTGGTTTATTGAAGTCCTGATCTTTTTTTAGTGTCTGTTTCTCATCATCATATGATTTGTCCTCTTTTACCTCAACCAATGTTTCCATGTCAGGATTACCTTCCTTGATCTGCTTATCTGTTTTGATTATCTGAGTTTCTTCATTGTTTATGTCGCCTGTATTTTCATTAAACAAAATATGTGAGTCTATGTCAGAATGGACAGCATATATGGGGAACTTTTGAGGCTTTTCCTCAGTGCTGACCATGTACTTCATGAGCGATTCTCTGTATAGTCTCTTGGGTTGACCAAAGACTGTGATTGTAGCATATGACATGTCCAATTGGAGGGACCCTTGAAGTTTAGCCCCCGATGATCTTGATAATAACATCCCATACTTGGGTGGGATATCAGCAACAACAACATCCATCAAGATTGTTTTGTTTGGGTATTGGACCAGGGATACACATAAGTCTTTTATCAGGCCTAAACATTTAACTTGGTTGGAATCAAATGAGAACAGGTCCTTCTATGGCCTTGTAATATCTAAATTCAGCCTTTCCATGACAGATTTTGGCATTAGGTTGTGAGAGGCACCTGAGTCAAACATTGCATTGTGTAATATCTTGTCATGGATATGTAAGCTGACATAGAATGGTAATATCCCTGTGTCTGTTTTTTTTCCATTAACCTCTGGACCAAACAGCAATTCGGGGGTGTCATCCAACACATTTACATTGTCTTTGCTTTGAGTGAGTTGGAGGGACTTCTCAATTTGTTGTTTATAGATGTGATTCTTGGCTAGCTCTGCAAGAGGGATGGTTATTTTTAGTTTTCCAATTTCAGCTTCCAAGTCAAAGGGTTTCTCAGTTTGGACCTTAGTGTTATGGGTGAGCCCTCTTTCTTTATTTGGTAAGGTTTCTTCTTGATCTTGGGGCTTATGTTTTTCAATCACCTCTTGAGGCCTTTTACTTGGATTGGGATGTACAGATGATGTAGCTGGTGAGTTTTGTGTTTGTTCAGTAACTTCTTCAATAGTTACTTCCTTTGTGAGTGAATCAGTTGCATTCATTGGTTCTGTCACTATGGCACTCTTGGGCTGCAGTCTATCCTTGGTTTTCTCAGGCTGTGTTATGTTTACAGTCCTGCTTCTTAGTTTGTACTGTTTATGGACTTCATAGACAGCGGTGTCATAGCTTTGTTTGAAATCAAATGATTCTCCTAACTTTGTTTGGAACTATTTACTGTCTTCCTCTTTATGATCTTCCTGACTTAGGAAGACTTGGTGCTCATTATCAGGACCCATTAGGTGTATATGGGTATCGTCCACTTGCTCCTCTGATGTGGATGTTTCGGCATAGTTTTCTTGAAATGGAGGTCTTATTTCTGGATCATTATTAGCCTTACCCACATTAGGGTTTTGATTCCTCCTAAAGTTTGGATTCCTGTTGGAATTGTTTGGTGGTGCTTCCCATGAAGACTTTCTCTCCACAGATTCTACCCTGTCACCCAGCCTCTTCATACCAGAAATTATTGCATCTAATTTCTGGTCAAAGGCTGAGGGTTCCTCTTTAAAGGCAACTCTCTTTTCTAACCTAGCCCTGTTCCTCTTAGCAATCAGGTTTGCCTCTACTGAGACAGCGAACTTTTGTGCATCTTCAAGGGTTTCAGGGGCCCTTTCATTTAGCTGATATGCCATTTCGGGATCGAATCCGTCAAGAAATTTGTATAAGGCCAAATCAGGAGGAGGTCTTAAGTTTTGGGGTATTGCGTTGTATACGTTATTAAACCTGGCACAATACTCCAGAACTGTTTCTTGGGGACTTCTCTTAATCATGTCATATTCACCAAGTATATGTAGGGGATCCTTCTTTTTCTCCCATCTGTTTGTGAAGGATTGGTAAATTTCATCAGGGGTGGTGATGGAATTTGCAAGAAGTGATCTGAACCAAGTCCGGACATCACCTGTTAGGCTTTGGACAAAAATCCTCATTCTCACCGTATCATCATCTATCTCGTAGTTCTCAAAATGGTCCTGCATTCTCTTAGCATGCTGAATAGCAGTGTAAGGGCCAGTGGAGTCAAAATATGAGATTTTGGCTTGGTAATCCTGAGGTAGAGCCACAAGATTGGCAGGTATTTGCAGAGGTGCATACCTCATAGCCATATTCACAAGATTTTGGGGGTTGACAAGGGAAACTCGGATAAAAGGAGCAGTGGATACCACAGGGGTAACAGGTATGGAGGGATTTAGAGTGTTTGTCAAGGGAATGTGTATAGGGGAAGAAGATGTGGGTGGAGGGCTTTGAGATGTTGATGGAGAGCTAGGGGAATTAGGGGTGGAACGGAAAAGTACTTTGATTGGAGTGGAGATGGGGTAAGGGTGAACTGTCTCTAGACTAAGGTCAGCAAGGTTATCTTGTTTTTGCTGATTCTTAATTCGTTTGGGGATAGTATTAGGATTTTCGAAGACAGTAGGAGGGTTGGGGTCAGGATTAGCCCTAGTGTACCGAAGAGTCTTCTTGGGAGCCAGCTTCTGAGCTAGTCCTTCTAAGTTTTTGAAAGATCTGTTATAGCCAGGACTGGACAGGAGTTTGAAAGACTCTGTGTATCTTTATTGGGTATAAAGGATATCTGAGTCAACTCTACCTTAAGGCTGCAAATGTTTGTATGGAAGCAGTTTGAAGGTTTCTTGACTGATGTTCAGATTTTGAGTATAGTTCCTGGTAGATATATAGTCATCTCTAGCTTCTGAAGTCCCCAGTGGAGTCGCCAATTATGTTAACATCCAGGTTGTTCCCTATGACTCCTAAGGGAATACGGCCGGGGTAACCACTAACCAATCTTTGGACTACAGCTTCTAGCCCAGCTGTAATCAGAGAGGGCTCTCTCTGTAAGGTTTGTCACTATTTTTATACAGGTTTTAGGCTAGTTATGAAGTAAAGGTTTGTTTGTTCTTCTTTGGTTGGGGGATGTTTTCTGATAGTTTTGAAGTGTTCTCTGCGGATGAAATTAATCCATTGGGCAATGGGGTCTGTAGCAGTTGTTTCCTTGAGATCCTGGCTTAAGTGCAGCTGGAATTACAGGGCCTTTTTATATGTCATAGAACAAAATGTAAATTGTGAGGGTGAAGTGATAATCAACCAGTAAAGAGCATTTAAGAATTCTTCACTGAGCTGGGATGTGAGAAAAGAACCTATTGCTTAGGAGCAGTATCTAAATTCCTGAAACAATAGATCACTGTGATGATATAGTGTGAAAGGTAGCATTTAAGAATTACACTTTCATTTCCATAACTGAAGAAAACATTTATAATAGCTTGGATTGAGTTCAGGGTAATCTGTGATTAAATCCTGAGACTATTCTTTTTCCTTTCTATTTAGATATGTAATATATGGAAAACATGAATGATATATGAAAGATAGCAAACATATAACAGATAGAAACAAGAAAACTTATTGAGCCATGAAACACACAGGAATCCTACAATATTGAGCCATACACCAGCAAGACATCAAGAGACACAATGCTTTAGAAATCCCATCATCCTTTGTATTAGTTGTCTGAAGGTTTACAATAGAAGAGCTACAGAATAGATATCAAGAGATTTCTTACATCCAGAGTCCAACCTCTGCTAACAAATGCGAGGGGGAATATATAGAAGTCTATTACAAAATATCTCAGGCATTGAGTCATCTGATAGGAAAAATATATTCTTACACTTGTACAGGGCTTGCAGATGAGAAGTTATTACAATCTTTAATAAGTTATAAAAGCTCTTAACTCATGTCAGAACAATCTTGACTCTTGGAGCTTACGGAGTCGGTTGGAGTCGGTTGAGCGCTTTGACATAACTGCTGAATAACGTGTCCGTGCAGCTGTAATTTCCTGTGTCTTCTCGGCCCTGTCACCCGTGACTGCTGATGCTGCTGTTGTGGCCGAGTACCTGTGCTGAGTTGGCTCAGATTTTGTCCACATACCTGCTGATGTGTCTTTGTCCTGCTGTGTATGAAGTTCAAAATATTTTCAAAGGCAAAATCATAATTACTAACTTTGGTTTAACAGTAATCGTATCAATTCTTCCCATACCTCTGATGAAGGTAACTGATGTTTCAAAATTGACCCCATGGTCTCATCAGCCTCTGTATATTTATAAAAATGAGGGGGCTCATCAAATAAATGTGCTATTTCATTCCTAATAAAAAATAGATTATCTACTCTATCAAAAAGAATCTGCCCTGTTACTGGGCCTCCTTCTGATGATGCACTAGATGCCTCTGAAATCTGCGTTGCTGAAAAATTGCTTACTCTCTTGGCATACTTCTCATGGGAGAGTAATTTTCCTGATGGATCCAATGGGCTAGGGAGCCCCCTGTTCTGCAAAGCCATAAACCTGTTCTGAAATTTATTTATATCTGCTTGCATGTCCCGGGTTCTTCTTTCCAGGGTCTGAATCAGGTTTCTCAGTGTCAGGACTCTTCTGATTAGGGAGATGGTCTCTGTCCTGTTTCCAATCCCCATTCTTATCAGCTGGGAGCTTGTCCTGTAGTTCAGCACGTCTATCATCCTAGTGGCAATCTCAGGCATGCTGCCTAGAGATGCCCTTGCCCTCTGTATTTCTTTGCGTGCTCTTCCAATGAGTGCTATTTGCTCATATATAGCCTCAATATACTCCCATTGGTCTGTTATAGACTGGCCAATGTTGCCCCAGATGACCCTCTTAAGCTTTGATGTGACTTTATCAAGTGTGAGCTCTTTTTCTAGCTCAACAATCCTCTTCTTGAGGGCCTTTACCTCCCTCTCTCTTTCAGCCAGATTTTGTTTTGACTTGTCATATTTTTCGTTTATTTTTGCCAGACTGTCCTGGGCTTGGCTCAGCTCAGACATCTGGGACTCCAGTACCTGTATTTCTTTCCTCAGCTTCTGCATATCCAAGCTTTCAGCCTGCTCTGTTGTTGGTGCTGAGGTGGTTGGTGCTGAGGTATCTGGGGCTTCTTGCTGCACTTGTTGGCTGGGAGGGGCAGTGTCTTGAGGGGTTTTCTCAAGGTTTATTGTTTTTGGAGGTGGCTGTGAGGTTTGCCCTGCCTCCTTCTGCTGCTATGCTGCTTCCAATGTGGCCTCTGACTCCTGCAGCTTTTCTTGCGTTTGAATGAGCTCCTTGTATAATGTCATTAATAGGGAAGCTGCATCCTTTTCTTGCCTCTGCTGGGCAACCTCATCCGTTTGTGGGTGAAGAGTTGGTGGGATTTTCAATTTCTTTTTTATTGCTGCCATATCAGCATCCCTTAGCCTGAGGACTTCTTGCACTGCTTTAACATCTTTGGGATCATGCCCAAACTCTACTATGATTTCTTCCAGTGCTCTGATTCTGTTATCCTTAGCTTGAGAGGAGGCCCTTTCCAACTCAAGCTGTGCAGCAGTATTGTTCAGGCTATTTTGCAGCCTGTAGTTAACCAGGGTCTTATCAGCCAATGTGGCATAGACCATCTCACCCGTCTATTTATGGAGCTCTATTTGATCCATTGGGTGGATGTCTTTTGATAGGACCTCCAGATTGGTCCTAATGTAGTCTGCAGCTGATTGTGGTTGCTGCATTGTTGGTGTGAAGTGGCTCATAACCATTTTCCCTCCTGCACATCAAATGCAGACATGAGCCTTTGTTGGTTTGCAGGAGCCATGTTCAGCAGGTGATTGTAGAGTTGAATCTTTATTGGTTCACTCCTTCTCTTGACATCTTTGAACTGCTGTTTAATACTTGTTCCTGCTCCCTTCTTCTGTCCTGAGGAGCTCACTTCTCCTAATGCTGCCCTGTCTTGCTCCTGTTGCAAGGAGCTGGCAGAGGCTTCCATGCTTGGCATTTCCTCTTCTGAGAAGGGATTTAATCTTTGTCTCTTCTCTGGCGATTCGGTGAGGGGGGTCTCCCTTTCTCTTTTTCTGCTTACATCCTCCCTTTGAGGGGTTTGGAGGACGGAGGAGTCAACCCTAGAATCCTGCCTTGGAGGTGCCATTGGTGTTGTCTATTCTTTGGTGGCCATTTGGGCCTCTGCTGTTTGTTTTTCCTGAACCTGTTGGTCTTTTTGCTGCTGTTCCTATTGGGGTTGCTGCTCTTGACCCTGTTGGCCCTGTGGTTCTTCCATGACCTTTTCCTTGCCCTTGCTCTACTCTTGGTCTGTGGTTTGCACTGCCTCTTGCTGTGGTGTAGAAGATGAAGCAACTGCTCCTGCTTGAGGCTTTGGTAGAGTAAGTACCTGAGAAGGAGATTCTAAGTTAGGCATTTTCAATAAATGCCTTCTAGCTCTTTCAACTAGTTCTTCCTGAGTGATTGGCTCTTCCAGTGTGTTTCTTCTCCATTTTGGTTGGTTGGCATGTCTTTGAATGTGGAGCATGCTCACATGCTCATAGTTGGAGAGCTTGTATTTCTGCCTTCTCAAGGATATGGAATTGTTAGGGTCATAGGGCTTCCAAAGGAAGCTTTGTTTTAGGCCAAGGCCTTCTAGTCTCCTGTCAGCATCTTTCCAGCCTTCTCTTTTGTTTAAGACAAAGTGGCCCAGTTGATTTCTTACTTTAAGCTGTGCCTTCTTGCCCCTACCTGCAAAGTGCACCATATCGGCATTGCCAAATTGCCTGAAGTATTCTAAGGCAAACAGTCTCATAGGAACATACCTGGGCAATTTGTATGGGCGCAACTCACACCCATATATTCTGATCACAGTATAGTGTTGGTAAAAGTACCAATCCCCTATGCTGTATGCACTAGAAAGCTACAGAATCCTCTGCATCTCATCAGTCAGTCTTGGAGGGGGTGAGGTTAAGAATAGAGACACGGCTGGATGGATGAAGAGGTCTATGAACTCAGAGTATGTGTATGGAGAGTATGTGAGGAGGTGGAAGACTGAGATCCAGTACACCACTGACCTTGGATTGCCTACTGCATCAGTTCTCTTGATCTCAAAGGAGAACTTCTCATGTTGGTAGTACAGGATGAGGTGATAAATGTAGGAGGGGTACATGAACACCTTCTCTCTGGACAAGCTCAAAAATTGCTCATGCATCTTGTCTGAGATGTATGTAGCATAATCATAACAAATAGGAGTCTTGCCGGGGGAAAACATTGTCATCATCACTAATACAGTTTCCTCAATAAACTCTAGTGACTTGTACCCCAAAACTGAGCTAATCATGTATGCCAGGTCCATACCCAGTTGATTTAGGTAGCCATCAAAAATGGGAGGGTGCAGCACTGTGTCAGAGTTTGTGATGAATAGTTGATTTAGCTTCAGGATCTGTGCTTCTGTTAATATCTTGGCTCCTTGGTTGATCAAGTCCAGCAGGGACAAGGGGACCAACTTCTTCTGGGTTTTGAACTGTAGCATTTCCCTGATAGCCTCAGGGGTTATGTAAAATACTATTGTACCTTTGGGGTCAAGCACAGCCCTCTGCATGGGGTCATAGCAGACAGCACATAAGTGAATCAGGTCAGGGAACTGGTTGACCTGAGGGAGCTTGAAAATTGGGAGGGATGATTCCCAAATGCCTAGAATGTCTGTACCATCTTTATGTCTAGCTTTGAGCTCATTCAACAGATGAATGTGGAACTTGCATTTAGATGGGCTGTCCTCTGAGATTTGGTAGTCTAGGTTTTCCAAATCCTGCCACTCCAGCTCTCTCTGGGGGGCATTCAGGGGAGCAACATTGAGGGCTACTAAAGCCATTGGAGTGTCCATTTTTGCCTGGATGCTGTTTGACAAATAATAAAGGTGCTACCTGAGAAAGGAAGTTTTTTGAGGAATGCAGGGTTGCAAGGTAGGTTCACAACAATTGAAATACTATTTGGCTCTCTGAGAAGGCTATTTACCGTGTTTAGCAGACCTCTCTTTGATAATTGGAAACAGGTTATGGTTTCCGGTTCACGATTGCGCGAACGGAAAAAGGGTTTTCACTGAAAATTCAATCCGAAATGGCTCTGCTAATGAAATTCGACCATCAATTCTTCAAGGGGGAGCTGGGTATGCATGGTCTTATGGTAAATTCTTAAGTTTTTGCTGTGTTCAGGTGTTTTTAGAATTTACAGAGAAAAAACCAGGTTTGCAGGGAGGTTCACGGACAAATACCTGTTTAATGGATTCCTTGGGTCGGAAGAGCAGCTGGGTGCACGCTCTGACGCTCTGTGGTTGGTCTGGACTTGGTTGGCGATTTGTTCGTCGTAACGCGCATGCAGAGCGAGCAGAGGTGTTTTTATAAAAAGTGCTAAAAAACACGTAAAATTGTCAAAATATGGCTTTTTTGGCTTATTGGCGCGCTTTTTAAATGACGTCAGCAAGTGGGTCCGGTTCGGATGACGTCAGCAGGACGTCATTAGGTGACGTGGCGGCCTTAGACCGGTCCACGGGGGCGGTGAGGTGGCGGCCAGGTGGACGAATGGAGGACAGGGTGCGCGGTCGTGGCGCTGACATAGGCGACAACAGGATGGTGATGCATGCGGATAGGTGTCTTCATATCGGCCCCCCTCCTATTCGGCAAGGAATCTGTCAGAGGGGGCTCCGACGGACTTTGGGAGCGACGCGTGGATCCGCGTGACATCATCGTCTGACAGATATCGGACGATATCTGTCGGACGTCGGGGCCCCTCCGAAATCCACAACGACCGTTGGATTTAAGGCGCGAGATCTGACGGCTGTCGGGCAGGGGATATGCGCGGAAGATATTGTCAACGGTGGTTATCCGTCGGACGTCGGGCCCCCCCGAAATCCCCGGCGACCGTAGATCTGGAAAGGCTTGATCGGACGAATATCGGGCCAGCAAGCTGCACAGAGGATATGGCTAATGGGCGGCTTTAAATAATGATATTTATTGGTAACTGTGCTTGGCGGGACCCTTCGGGTATTTAACAGATTTCAATAGTTTTTGATGTTTTTCTTTTATAAAATCAGATATACCCGACGACTTTAGGAAAAGGCGAAAAATAAAGGTTTTCTGTGAAATTTTTCACATAAGGCATATGAAGGGCAAAACTTAGGATAGGCGGGTTTAATGAATTTTTCATGAAAAAGGCGCATAATGGCTCTCGACCTTAGGATAGGGCGGGGAAAGTGGATTTCATCATTTTTTAGCCTTTTAGTGGGTGCAAGGGTGCACAAAAGGGATTTTTCAAGGGTTTTTAGGCAAAAATGGAGAGTTGGCTAGGTAGATAGGTTCTGATAGAGGAAAGGGGTTGGGCTTGGGTTCTTGAGCTTAACCAGATGTTAATCTAATGCCCCAGTAGTGAAACTTTTGGCTATAATGCCAAGGAGGGGATATTTATACATTGTTTAGGGTTTATACACCGTGGTGTTTATAATAGTAGGGAAAGTGAAGCATAGGGGGCTAGATAATAGAGTTAGAGGTTAATATGGGGGGAGAAGGGTAAATGAGGAGCAATACTACTAAGTTTATTGGAAACAAATTAGTTTAAAGAGTAGATCAAAATGAAAAGATTTTTGCACAAGAAATGTGGCTTCTAAAGGCCATAAGAACCAACATAAAACCTTGAGTCTCTCTTATGAACCAACTTGTGAAGGGATGTTAGTAATGAGTGGTAAAGAAAGGGAAAAAGGGCAGTTAGACATGCTTCACTGTGTTGTTTTGCTTCTACTTGGTTAGCAAAGTACATCTTGGAAGGAACACCATTTCTGCAACCCCATCTACCTACCCAACTATTTTGCCTAACATTTTTTGTTTCTTCTTGGAGGGTGCACTTGGACTTGCAACCCCTTATGTGCCTTTTCTTTTCCATTGGCCTTTTGCTTTCATTTCCTATCTAGTGCTACCCTTATTTCTTCCAAGGCCCCAGATTAAGCAGTTGGGAACCTTAGTTTCTCTGCCTAACTACTAATCTGCCAAGATTAAACAGTTTGGACAGATTCCTTTCTCTATTCTACAACATAAATTGAAAACATGGCATGATCCAGATTGGACTGTTGGGTCATCCATCAAACTTTAATAGGGATGAAGGCATGTACACACCTTGTCTTTCCTTGCAAATATGGAATCTTTGTAGCAGCAAAGTAGAGCATATTTGGCACTTGAATTTGCCTTTCATGAAATATGAAACCTATTGGTATAGGTATCCAACAGTGGCTCCACATGGGGATGGTTTTTCTCCTTGAAAGACCAAGAACAGCAGGTCAGTATGCCTTGGCCCTTTAGCTACTGCTTTCAAACCTTGGAGCTTTTCACCCTTGAACTTTCAAGATGTAGATTGATCTATTTATAGTAGTTTCTGCCATCCAGTCCTTTCTTTCTTCTGCAATGTCTCTTGAAATGAATTTATTCACCTATTTTAGAGATAACAATATATACAACAAATTAATACATTCAACAAATTATGTACAAGAGCAGGCATGCTGTATTTATGGAAGGTAATCAAAATAGTGCTTCAGCATCCTGCCATTAACAGGACCTTCATCCAAGTCAGTTTTATCAAGATTTTCAAGAAAGTAGGTGTTATTTCCTTGTATTGCTTGGATGAGAAATGGTCCTCTCCAAAGGGAATCAAACTTTCCATGCTTTCCTTTGTTTTCTCTCCTTGAATCCCACTTGAGAACTTTGTCACCCATGTTAAAATCCTCAACCTTGGTCCTTCTGTCAAAAGCCTTCTTGAGCTTTTCTTGTAAGATTTGAACCCTGTTATAAACTTGGTCCCTGGTTTGCTGCAAACATATAATCTGATTCACCCTCCTTTGCATATCATTGGGCTCAGCTTGACTTTCTTGGAGTAGCTTCATAACAGGGATCCCTAGTGATGAAGGAAATTTGGCTTCTAATCCATAGACTAACTCATATGGGCTGACCCCAATTGATCTTTTGGTTGTTAATCTATCTGCCCATAAGGCATTGACAAGTTTCTTATGCCAATTCTTTTTGTTCTCTTCCAACACCTTCTTTATCATATTTACCAGGATTTTGTTTGATGATTCTGCCAGGCCATTTCCTTGGGGATAATATGCAGTAGAATGGCCCAAAGTAATGTGGAATTTGTGACAGAAGCTGACCATCTTTTTAGATCGGAAAGCAGCAGCATTGTCTGTTATTATTTTATTAGGGCATCCAAATGTAGCAAGGATATTGGTCTCAATAAACTGAATGATAGTGGAATCATTTGCTTGTCTGCATGGAATTTGCTTCAATCCATTTTGTGAAGTAGTCTGTAGTTGTTAGAATCCACCTATGTTGGCCTGAAGATGAGGGATTAATTTCTCCAATGAAATCCAAGCCCCATTGCTGAAATGGTCTCTCTGTTGCAATGGGCCTTAAAGGAAGTGGCAGTAACTTTCTCTTTCCCTCAAACACTTGACATTTATGACATGAAGTGGTAAATTTATTGATATCAGAGAAGACAGTAGGCCAATAGTAACCAGCTCTCAGTATCTTATCCACAGTGGAGTTCCAATAAAAATGTCCACCACAATCACCTGCATGAAATTCTTCCATGATTTTGTTAGTCTCATTTTCAATCAAACAGTTTAATAAGATACCCTCATGGTTTTTCCAAAGCAGATTGCCATCCATAACACAAAATTTTGAAGCTTTCATTTTTAGGAACCTACATTTAGTTTTGGACAGCCCTGCCGGAGCACACAGGTTTTGTAACACATAACAAATATCAGAAAACCAAGGGGATTTTTCAAAGGCTACATTGATCTTTGGAGTCGCCAGCTCTGGTTCACTGTCTAGTTGGTTGATGTCCAAGGCTTGGAAATTTGTTTCAGACATTAATTTGGCCAAACCCTTCCCTTTTATCAGTTTAGTAGGTTTTATTTCAATATCAAATTCTAAAATGTTGGCAATCCATTTTCCTCTTCTGCCCTCTAAGTTGTCTTGAGTAAGTATGTCTTTAACAATTGGGCTTGGTACATAGGCTATAACATGGGAGTATAGGATGTAGATCCTAAAGTATTTAATAGCTTTGACCAAAGCATATGCTCGCTTTTCCATGATCTGGTATTTCAGGGGTGCATCTCTAAGAGCTTTACTAAAGAAAGCAATGGGTTTCTCATTTCCTTGGTCATCCTTCTGTAGTAAAACAACAGCAATTGTGTGTTGGGAAGCAAAGGAAAATATGATGAATTCCCTATCAAATTGAGGGTTGGTTAAGACTGGAGTTTGAGTGAGGGCAAACTTGATACTTTCAAAAGCTTGGTTTGCCTCTACTGTCCACTTTACTTTTGAATCTTTTTAAAGCATGTTATTGAGTGATCTGTTTAGTTCAGCCAGGTTTGGGATAAATCTCCTTAGAAAGTTGATTTTTCCCAGAAAGGCTTGTAATTCCTTTATATTTCTTGGATGAGGCATTTGTGAGATGGCCTGGATTCTGTCTGGGTCAATTTTGATGCCATCTTTGGAAATGATGTGACCCAATAGTTTGCCTTCCTCCAAACCAAACAAGGATTTCTTAGGATTTAAGGAAATTCCATATTTCCTACAAGTTATGAATATCTGCCTTAGATGTTTCAAATGTTCTTGGTCAGATTTGGAGAAAGGTGTGAGGTCATCTAAATAAATGACAAGAAAGTCATGAATCTCTTTGGCAAAAGCAATATCCATTGCTCTTTGGAATGTAGCCCCTGCATTCTTCAACCCAAAAGGCATTTTAACATATTTGAAGGTTCCCCATGGGGTTGTAAATGTTGTTTTGTCCTGATCATCAGGATGAACTAAGATCTGGTTGAAGCCTGAGAATCCATCAAGTAAAGAAATTCTTTAGGCCCCCACTACTCTCTGCAAGATGTGATCCATCTTGGGTAAGGGGTAATTATCTTTCAAAGGACACTTGATTCAGGTTCCTTAGATCAACACAGAGCCTCATTTCACCAGTTTTCTTTCTTGTAGGGACTAAGTTTGAAATCCAATCAGAGAATCTGATTGGTGCTATAATGTCTGCCTTAAACATTTTTTGTATCTCTTGTTCCATTGCTGGGAGGAGCATAGGATTGATTCGCCTTAATTTTTGCTTAAAGGGTTTTTGATCTGGCTTGAGTGGGATAGTGTGTTGTATTACAGAGGTGTCATAGGATTTTAAATCCTCATAACTCCATGCAAAGACATCCTGGAACTCTTTGAAAAGGTCAATGTATTTATGCTTTTGATCAGGAGGTAATGCAGCAGACAGTTTTATGATTTTGGGTTGTTTAACAGTCCCAATGTTACATTCTTCTATGGCAATGTTGAGGGGCTGCAATTTTGGTTTGCTGGGAACATCATTGGAGTCAAAAATGTCTTCTAAAGGAGCTAGGCATGTTGGAAGAAAGGTAAGATTCCTGTGCCTGCTGTTTTTCCATCAACCTCTAGATCGAACATCAATTCTGGGGTGTCATCCAGCACATTGACATTGTCTTTGTTTCGAGTGAGTTGGAGGGACTTCTTAATCTGTTGTTTGTAAATGTCATGCTTGGCTAGTTCTGCAAGAGGGATGGCTATTTTCAGCTTGCCAATTTCAGTTTCCAAGTCAAAGGGTCTTTCAGATTGAACCTTAGTGTTGTGGGTAACCACCTTTTCTTTGTTTAGTAAGTTTTCTTCTTGATCCTTGTCTTGATCTTGGGGCTCGTGTTTTTTATTCATCTCTTGAGGGATTTTACTTGGATTAGGCTGCTGTGTTGAAGGAAGTTGTTCAGTAACTTCTTCAACGGTTATCTCCTTTGTAAGTGAGTCAGTTGTGTTAATTGGTTCTGTGACTATGGCCCTCTTAGGCTACAACCTGTCCTTTGTTGTTTCAGGCTGTGTTATGTTTACAGTTCTACTTCTTAGTTTGTATTTTTTATGAACTTCATAAAAATTTGTGTCATAGCCTTGTTTGAAGTCAAAAGACTCATCTGACTTGGTTTGGAATTGTTAAATGTCATCATCTTTATGATCTTCTTGACTTAGGAAAACTTGGTGCTGATCATTAAGGCCCATTAGGTTGATGTGGGTGTCATCCACTTGCTCACCTGAAGTGGATGTTTCAACATAGTTTTCCTGGAACGTAGGTCTTATCTCTGGATCAGAATTAGCCTTGCCAACGTTTGGGTTTTGATTTCTCCTAAAATTTGGATTTCTGTTAGGGTTGTTTTGCGGTGCTTCCCATGATGCTTTTCTCTCAACCGATTCCACTCTATCACCCAATCTCTTCATACCATTAATTATTGCATCAAGTTTTTGGTCAAAGGCTGAGGGTTCTTCTTTGCATATGTTTCTTTTTTCCAATCTTGACCTATTTCTTTTAGCAATCAGGTTTGCTTCTACTGTGACAGCAACCTTTTGGGCATCTTGGAGAGTTTCAGGTGCTCTTTCCTTCAACTGATATGCCATGTCAGGATCAAATCCATCAGGGAATTTGTATAAAGCCAAATCAGGAGGAGGTCTTAAGTTTTGTGGTATTCCGTTGTATACATTGTTGAATCTAGCACAATACTCCAGAACGGTCTCTTGAGACCTCTCTTTATTGTGTCATATTCACCAAGTATATGCAGGGGATCTTTCTTTTTCTCCCATCTGTTAGTAAAGGCTTGGTAAAGCTCATCAGGGGTTGTGATGGTATTTACAGGGAGTGACCTGAACCAAGTTCGGACATCACCTGTTAGGCTTTGGACAAAAATTCTCATCCTCACACTATGATCATCTATCTCATAGTTCTCAAAGTGATCCTGCATCCTCCTGGTATGTTGAATAGCAGAGTAAGGGCCAGTGGAGTCAAAGTATGAGATTTTGGCTTGGTAATCCTGAGGTAAAGCTGCAGAATTAGCAGGTAATTGCAGAGGTGCATATATGTTAGCCATGTTCACAAGGTTTGGGGGATTGACAAGGGCAACTGGGACAAAAGGAACAATGGGTACCACAGGGGTAACAGGTGTAGCAGAACCTAGAGTGTTGGTCAAGGGAGTTTGTGCAGTGGATGAAGATGTGGGAGGGGGGCTTTGAGATGAGGATGGTGAACTAGGGGAATTGGGGGTGGACCGAAAAAGAACCTTGATTGGAGTTGAAATGGGGTTAGGGTGCATTGTCTCTGGACTTAAGTCAGCAAGCTTATATGGCCCTTGCTGCTTCTTAACAAATTTAGGGATTGTGTTAGGATTTTCAAAGACAGGGGGTGGGTTTGGGTCAGGATTTGACCTAGTGTACCGAGGATTCTTCTTGGGAGCCAGTTTCTGAACTAGTTTTTTGAGTTTTTTAGGAAACTTTTATATCTGCAAGGACTGGACAAGATTTTGAAATGGCTATATATATATCTCAAAGCTAGTATGAAGATTGACTGAAGCAGCTCTTCCCTAAAGCTGTTAGTGTTTGAACAGAAACAGTTTTGAAGGCTTCTTGACTGATATTCAGGTTTCAAGTGTAGCTTTAGGAGATATATAGTAATTAGAAAATCCTAAAGAAGTCCCCAGCGGAGTCGCCATTTATGTTAACACCCAGGTTGTTCTTCCCTTTGACTCCAAGGGAATACGGCCGAGGTAACCACTAACCAATCTTTGGATTACAGCTTCTAGCCCAACTGTAATCAGAGAGGGCTCTCTCTTTAAGGTTTATCTCTGTTCTGTGGAGATTTTAGGCTAGTTATGAAGTAAGGGTTTTGGTTTATGTTTGGTTGAAAGGATGTCTTTCTGTACCTAAAGTGGAAATATGCAGATAATGTTAGTCCATTGGGCAATGGAGTCTGTGGCTACTCGTTTTTTGAAATCTTGAGTTGAGCAGCTGAAATTACAGGGCCATTTGAATACTTCATAAAACAA
>APFE031263676.1:157153-168379 GCA_000404065.3 Pinus taeda | reverse complement strand
TGTGGCCTTTCTGATATGTCACATATACTGGAGCATCAACATGCTCGGTCTCAGGAATGTCAAGCTGCTGTGAAGGCCATCCCTCATCATGAACTATCTCTGGTGGTGGCTGAGGCACTGTGAAAAGGTCACGAGCAATAAAATCCTCCCATGTAATGCCCTGTTGTGCCAGTTGATGAATCACCACGATTTTGGTCAATGCATAATGGTATATGCTCCTGTGCTGGGCTCTTCTTTTGCACTAAAGGCACCATCCTCTCTATGTTGCGAAACATAAAATATGGGATGTTCATCAGGCGCACCCTTGTAAAATGCATCAACAAACGGACATGGTATGCATAAAGACGTGACAATCTGCCCTCACAACTGAAATATCGGATGATAAGTTTCATCAAAGGTGCAAACCAATCATTTAGGTAGTGGAAAGGAGCATCAACAAACGGACATGGTATCCATAAAGACGTGAGAATCTGCCCTCACAACTGAAATATTGGATGATAAGTTTCATCAAAGGTGCAAACCGATCATTCAGGTAGTGGAAAGGAAAAACTCTACTCAAGTGCCTCATATACCCTAGTTTAATATATGGCTCATAATATGATTTCTTTAGCTGCTGACGCTTATTCCATTGCTCCCCGATATTTGGAATTCCCGTGGCCTCTGCAATGGTATCTGGTGACAAAATGAAATTAACTCCAACAATGTTTACATGGCCATCATGTAAATGGAGAACAAACAAGCGATCTAATTCACGATGATGTTGAAACTGTGAAATTAGCTCACAAAAATGATAGCATGACTGGTGGCGAAAGCAATCCATGGAAAGTGGGCAAGCTTGCAATTGTACCATAGAAGTGGGTTCTTCTCTGAGATGTTTACCACCTTTGCCACCTTTACGAGGTCTTTGTGGCACATTTCCCTTTGTGGTGGAATCACTTTCATTTTCTTTCTCATAAGATGACTCTGTATCTGACATGGTTTTGAGAGCAAAATAGGTGCAATAGGAGGACTGCAGTGTGTATACTGCATGTGTATTGAAATCCCAATTTCAATGTATCCTCAAAAAACCAGTTGAAGCATCATAAACATTCTGCCATAATGGGTATTTTGTTTGGTATATTTGGGCATAAAAACAATCACAAAGATGTTGTGGTATGAAGTGTTGCTGTCTCCAATGTCTTTTAATACCCTATACAAAGTTTCAATAAGGGCCTAGGGTTTGATTTATTTTCTTACACCCAACACCACTTTCGCTTCTTCAAACACACATTAGACACTATTCAACTTGATGCTTGAGTCAAAGAAATACCTACTTGTAGTTGCCGAGGCAATTTGATGCATTCTAGGCACAAAAACATAACGCTGGAATGGATGCGTAGCGCGCCAGTTATATGCGTAGCGCACCTCCCTGTGCGTAGCGCCTGTGTAAATTTACACAGGATATGCGCGCACAATGCGTAGCGCACCGCCCAGTGCGTAGCGCGCACCTTCACTCTGCCTCTAGGGTTTGAAACTCGGTTTTTTCGCCCTCCAATCTTGAAAATGCTCTTGCTCTGATATGTGGTGAACGAAAAGACTTGTTTCACCTTATATACACCCCAAATATCTAATTTGAATAAATTAACTTCAAAAACGCACTTTGTAAAGTTTTGGGTACTTTCACTTTTGGCCTATTAATACAATGATGCTTTTTGATTTTCTGAGGTTTGGACTGAAGCTCTTTGTTGATTTTTGTTTGTAGGGATAGCTGTAACATGCTCTGGCAAATGAGACCAAGGCTACACTTGAACATTTGAAGGATTGAAAATTTTGACAATTTCTTACAAAAATGAGAAGGCGACTTATCTTCAAAACGAAGTTTTGAAGAGAAGTCCTAATTCAACTGTACAATAATGAAAATTATTGAAATGATGATCTATCACAGACATCCCTCTAGCCTACTGGTCTTCTAATACTTTGCAAGACAAAAATGACTCAACCCTAGACCTAAAACCTCAAAATTTAAAACATGATTGTGAATGACCTTGGAAAACTTTATTTTAATGAATAAACCTGAACTAGCAGTGCCAAGCACGAGGGGAATGAGTGACACACAACCGCTCCATCAGAGTTATGGCATGCCTAACGAAATGCAGCTGATCAAATGGATGGGACACCTAAAACATGAAATGCAAAAAAGAGCTTTTGATCTCTGATGGAGGGATAACTAGACCAACTCTAACATTGGCTCCAATGGGGATGGTAGCTCCTTGGAGATGCCAAGAACCACAGATCTCTGTAAGAGCTAGACAATGCCTTCATCCATTGGGCGATGGAGTCATTATTCCAAGACAAAATCTTGAGAATTTGACTGAAAAACCAAAAACTGCTTTGACCAAACTAGACTCGAAACTAAAAGATTTAGACAACTGACTTGAAAAACTCAGACTACCTAACTTTCATTTTCAGAATTATAGCCTTCACCTCGGGCCCCAAACTGAAGATGATAAGTTAGTGTACATGTGCAATAAAACCAAAGTAAAATGATATGTACAATGATGATGAAATGAGCATAAAAGTACTCAAAAGTAGTATCTTTTTAACAGTCGACCATTAATCGGCCCTCTAGGACATTCATCTCCATTCATCTCCTTGAGAAGGAAAGCGTTTTGGCCGCGATATGCTGCAATCTTGTAAGGACCCTTCCATAAATTTTCAAATTTACCATGCTTTCCCTTGTCTTCATGTCAAGCATCCCTTCTTAAAACTGCCTCACCTAGCTGAAATGTGTCTGCCTTTGCTTTCCGGTCATAAATCTTTTTGATGCGTTCCTGCAGCTTGCAAGTGTTTTGAAATACCTCCCCCCATGTCTGCTGTAAATGGATCATTTGATTAATCCTTCTCTGCATAGGATCCTCCTCACTACCCGCTTCTTGAAGCAATTTGACTACCGGGACAGCAAGTGAAGTAGGAAAAACTGTGTCTGTTCCGTACAACAACTCGAAAGGAGACATACCAATAGACTTTTTCTGACTCACCCTATCAGCCCATACTGCATTTATCAACTTCTTGTGCCAACCCTTTTTGCTGATTTCCAACAATTTCTTAATGATATTGACCAAGGATTTATTAGATGACTCTGCCAATCCATTTCCTTGAGGGTGGTATCTGGTTGAATGTCCCAAGCTAATATTGTACTTGTAACAAAACTCAATCATCCTTTTTGACTTAAATGTTGCTACATTATCTGTGATTAACTTACTTGGACATCCAAAATGTGACAAAATATTGGTCTCAAGAAAAGAAATAATTACCACATCCGTAGTTTGTCGAGTAGGAATTGCATCAATCCATTTTGTGAAGTAGTTTGTGGCCGTCAATATCCATCGATGTTGTCCTGATGATGCCAGATGAATTTCACCGATGAAATCCAATCCCCACTACTGAAAAGGTGCGCTGACTTCAATTGGTTTGAGAGGCAAAGGCTGGAGCTTCTGCTTTCCTTGAAAAAGTTGGCATTCGTGACAATTTTTAACAGCCTTATATACATCTGAAAATAATGAAGGCCAATAATAGCCTGCCCTTAGAATCTTGTTTGCCGTGGTCTTCCAAAAAAATGACCTCCACAGTCCCCTCTATGAAAGTCTTCCACGACTCTTTGGGCTTCCTCCTCTACCAAACAATTCAATAACATTCCACCAGGATCTTTCCAAAACAATGTTGAATCGAGAATGCAAAATTTTGCAGCCTTCAATTTCAATTTTCTACTTCTGTTTCTCGGCATTCCAGGAGGTGAAGATAAATGTTGAAGTACATATAAAATATCAGCGTACCAAGGAGAAGAAAGAAACATTTCAGATACCTGAATGGATGGGTTCTCCTCATCTTCATCATACATGGCAGCAATCAAATTTATGTCTAGAATTTGCAGATTTGTTTCAGTAATTAGCTTGGTGAGTCCTTGTCCTTTGATCAGCTTGGTGAGTTTAATCTCAACATCATACTCTAACAACGCAGCAATCCACTTACCCCTTCTCCCTTCTGGATCTGCCTGTACTAAAATATCTTTAACTGTTGCGTTAGGAACATAAGCTAGAATATGTGAATGTAATATATACCCACGGAAATCTTTCAAGGCCTTAACAAGTGCAAGTGCTTGCTTCTCAATGATGTTATATTTCAATGCTCCATCTCTAGTAATCCGACTAAAAAAATCAATGGGCTTTTCAACACCTTCTCTCTTCTGCATTAGTACAGCTGCCAAAGTGTGCTCAGAAGCAAATGAGAACAAAATAAAATCCTGAGTGTAGTCGGGACTGATCAAAATAGGAGCTGAAGAAATAGCTAAATTCACTAAATTAAATGATTTAACTGCCTCTTCGGTCCACTTTACCTGACTCTCCTTCTTGAGCATGCTTGTGATCTCTCAAAGATGCTCTGCTAGATTTGGAATGAAGCGACGCAAAAAATTTAATTTACCATTGAAGGACTAAATTTCTTTCTTGTTCTGGGGCTGTTCAATTTGCTGAATGGCTTCAATTCGTGCTAGATCAATACGGATGTCGTCTTTAGATATGATGTGGCCAAGAAGTTTTCCCTCATCCATGGCAAAAATACTCTTTTTCGGATTCAACGAGATGCCATATTTTCTGCACTTTAGGAAAACAATTTTCAAATGATACAAATGTTCCTCATCAGAATTTGAAAACACGGTTAAGTCATCAAGATAAACAACTAAAAATACATATTTCTCATTAGCGAAGCCACGTCCATTGCAACACCTGAAAGGTGGCTCCTGCATTTTTCAAACCAAACGACATCTTTGCATAATGAAATGTTCCCCATGGAGTGGTGAACATTGTCTTGTCACGGTCATCTTCATGCACTAAAATCTGATTATAACCTGAATAATCGTCGAGTAGTGACATCCTTGATGCTCCAACTACTCGCTGCAATAGATGAACCATTTTGGGCAGCGGATAATTGTCTTTTAAGGACACCTTATTTAAATTTCTGAAGTCAATACATAAACGGATCTCACCTGTCTTCTTTCTTACGGGCACCAAGTTTGATATCCAATCTGAAAATCGGATAGGCATAATGATTCCTAACTTATACAATCTGTTTACCTCTTTCTCAATTGATGGCAGCAACTTCGGATTGATTCTCCTCAACTTTTGACGAAAAGGCTTCTGATTTGGCTTAATAGGAATAGTATGCTTTGGTGACAATGACCTTGATAGCTTAACCATCTTGGGATTTTCAGCTGTCCCAATGTTTACCTCTTGAACACCCTTTTCAGTTGGTCTCAATGTCGGTTTGCGGAACACATCATCTTGGTCAAATAGCTCCTCTAAAGGAATCAATCCCTTAGGAATAATGTTGTCCTTAAGTTGCATCACGTCCATTTGATTTACTTGTATATTGTCAATACCATTATCATTTTCAGTATCTATTGAGGAATCCTTGAACTTACCCTTATTTTGCGGAAACTCATTGATCTCTTCATCATCTTGAAAAACTTGCCAGCATCGCTGATTGTCCAGAACAGTGGGATGATGCTTCACATGAATCTAAAATTTGTTGCTAGAATTCATTGGAATTTTTAAATTGCTCGCTGCCTTAGCAAGTCCATCAGCAACACCATTTTGTATGCGAGGCACACATGTTAAGGTATGATCATAAAACAACTTCAAAATATCTAAGACTGCATTTCGATATGCTCTCATACGAGGATTCTTGGCCTGAAACTCACCTTTAACTTGTTTTATTACCAAATCGGAATCACCATAGACCGCAATCTTCTTTGCTTTCAGTTTTCTAGGAATCTTTAGGCCAACAATGAGAGCCTCATATTCCGCCTCATTATTTGAACAATCAAATGCTAGTTTATAGGAACACACTCTCACCTTGCTTGGAACTTTGTCTTGAGTGGAAAAAGGACTTTGAATCAACACACCAATACCAGCACCATCACTACCTACCGCGCCATTGAAATCCATGGTCCAAAGGCCATCTTCATCCTCCTCCAAGTGATGAAATTGTACTGCCTCTGATTTTTCTATTTGCTGCCCCTTTTCTTTAGTTGTTTGTTCCATGATAGCTTGCTTTTCTCCTCTTTCCTTTTGTAGAACTGCTCTAAAATTTTCAGTGATCTCTGGTATATCTTCCGCTTGAACTAACTGAATATCTAGATCATTAAAACTGTCAGCAAATAAAACAAATGACTCCAAATCTGTATGTACATAATTTACAGGATGATTGATCGGCTTCTCTTTACTAGTTATCATGCATTTCATCTTTTGCTCTTGATATAGCTTTCTCATTTGACCGAAGACTGGAATTGTGGCATAAGAAAAGTCTAACTATAGACTACCCTTCAAATTAGCTCCCCAAGATCTCGAAAGTAGCATACCAAAACGTGGAGGAATGTCTGCCACAACCACATCCATCAAGACATTTTTCGCTGGGATTTGGTCTAAGCTAACAACCAAATCTTTGTTGAGCCCAATACATCTCACACGGCTGGAATCAAATGAATATAAATCATGATATTTCCTTGTTATGTCTAACCCCAACTTTTCCATGATCGCCTTTGGCATCAAATTGTGCGAAGCACCCGAATCGAACATAGCATTGTGCAAGACATATTCATGCAATCTCAAACTGATATAAAAGGGAGGAACATCACTATCAGGGGACTGACCATCCAATGTTGGCCCAAAGATCAATTCGAGCTGATCATCTTCAACGTTCACCGTGTCAAACATGGGATCAAAGTTCATAATTTTGGAGACTTGACCTCGGTAGCTGCTGTTTTTCATAATTTCAGTCAAAGGAATAGATATTTTTAATTTGGAAATTTCATTTTCCAAACTAAATGCTGAAACTTTTTCAACTTATTTGGCCGAAATTTCTCTCCTATCTTTGATTATAGCTACCTGATTTGTCTTTTCTGCTGCTGATATCTTGCTAGTTGTAGGATCAATTGTCTCCTTTCCTTTCTTCGGTGGTATCGGTGAATCCATCTTTGGTGTTGTAGCTTCCTTTCTTTTCTGAATGGGATTGATAGGTAAATCTCGGTTTCTCAATGAATACTACTTCTGTTGAGTGGACAAGGCATTCAAATATCCTCTTTGATAATCATCTAAATCTACATCATTAGCTAAGATAAAATCTTCATCTTGCTGGGCGCCTGAACTTTCTCCATACTCCTCTTCTTCGGTGATGTAAATGGGCAGATCATCAGGAGTAAAGAATTGGTTTTGGTCCCCTGCTACATCAACATCTTCATCTGAATCTTGAGTTACAAAATTCTACAAAAGAGGAGTTTTGATTGGTTGCTGGGCTGTCGGCTCTTATACTTTTGGTTCACGCTGCTTGATTCTGTACTGAGGTTGTTGCTGGCCACGGTAATTTGGATTACGAATCTGCGGTTCTGATTTGTCAAGGTTCGGTCTTTTGAACATCTCACGAGGCCAAGGTGGTTCTGATGATGTAGATTCTTCCTTTATAGTCACTCTTTTCTCTGCCTTCAAACGTGCTCTCTTGTTGTTCAGATTTGCCTCGACATTGACAGCAATCTTTTGCATATCTTCTAAAGTAGGCGGATCTCTATCCCGTAATGAATAAGCCATCTCTGGATCAAAGCCATCTGGGAATTTGAGAAGAGCTGATTTTCTAGATGGTCTTAAATCATCAGGAATAGCATTATAAACTGTATTGAACCTGATAATGTAGTCTTGGACAGACTCACCGTGATTGCGTTTGATATTATTATACTCGGCATTGATCTGAAGCGGATCCTTTCTAAGTTCCCAACGATCAAGAAACTACTTCTGAAGTTCAGCCAACGTAGGTATACTTCTAGCTCCCAAGCCTCTGAACCATTTTCTTACCTCTCCTTTGAATGTTTGCACAAACAATCGCATAGTTACAACCTCGTCATCAATCTCATATAAATCATAAAAAGTTGCCATTTTGTCTATGTGCTGCTGAGCGGACACACTTTGAGGAGTGCCATCAAGTAAAGGAATTTTACTCTGAGAGTCCGCAGGCATATCATGCAATTGCTGAGGTAAGGCAAGAGGTGCGAAACGAGCATCCATTGCTCTAGGTGGATTTACTCTAGGTGTTGTTGGCGGAGTGGATGTTGCTACTGTATGGGGAGTATGCGGAGGTGTATGTGGAGGAGAAGCAATGTGGGATGAAGAAGGGGAATTAGTTGTAGATTCAGAGTAAGTAATTATAGGCTGCACAAGAATGGTAGGAATGAAAGGCAGTTCAGTAGGAACTCTAGAGGTAGATGCCGTGACGGTGGATCCAATGTTTGCAGGTACGACTTCTAAGAACTCAGGAAGATTGGCCGCTTAGATGCTGGTCTGAAGGTGCCTCAAGATAAAATTGTCAATTAATTTATTGTGCCTTTCAAATTCAAGAGCTGCAGCAAAGTCAGGATTTGGAACAATAGAATCGAGAGCATTTTCGGACTTGGTTTTAAACAATGACAATTCAAACCTTGCGTCAAAAGGAAGTTCTTCAAGGTATTCAAAAAGTGCAGGACATGAATGAGATTTAACCAAGGGAGTCGCCGAGCTTTCTTGCCGGAGGATTTTTCGAATCAAATTTGGATTTTCATAAATAGGAGGTGGATTCGGATCTGGATTAGCTCTTGTACGTCTTTTTGAGGCTAGTGTATTTATCAGGAGATCAAAATAATTAAAGTAATTCAGCCAATCGTTTGCTAGAATCAATCATCCAAAGGTCTAGAACGATCAAAAGTACTGGGGTGATCTGCAAATCAAAGTTTCGCAAGCTAACCGGAGATCGACTGAAGCAACATTTATCTACTCCCGCTTATGCATAACAAGAGCGTTTCGAAAGATACCTGGCGTGACTTCAGACTCAGTATAAGACTTGTGAAACAAACTCATCAACAAGCAAACCATTTGATATTTCTTCCCCAGTATGGTTGCCACTATGTTAGTGCTCAAATCTGCCTTAGGTTGAAATAAGGCAAGACTCAAGGCCACATCAAACCACGCTCAGCCTCGTAGCTAGCCCTATGAGGACAGGAGAGAGCTCTCTCCGGGTCAAACTCGGAAAAAGGTAATCGAAAAGGCTCGAGATGACCAAATTGATGACTGATTTTAGGCTAGGTATTAAGTACAAAGAGTTTAGGATTGATTTTTTTTATGATTTTGTTGAAATCAAGGGAAAGGCAATTTTGAGTGCGGGGATGAAGCACAGTTTTTGCAGAGGTCCACTTGGGGCAGGATAGGCAATTGTTTTGATGCCTTAAAGCAGGTGATATGGATAGATCAGACCGGTGAGAAGCTAAGGAGAGCAAGGGGTCTCAAGTATTCTCCTTAAACTGAAGAAAACATAGAATATTAAACAAATTTAAAGGCAGAGCATAGCAATTTCATGGATTCTACCTTAACACTTCATTTGCTTAATAAGAGAAGATTCAATAGAGATAATGATGCACATACACAACTTACAAGTACTAAGAGAAAAACACCATCAAGGCATAAAGCCACATGGATCCCAAGTAGTGCTGCAAAACCCTGGTCTTTCCTTTGCCAAAAATGCTGATAAGATATGTACAATATAGTCTCAAGACTATCCCCAGAGTCCAACCTATGCTACTGAATGAAAAATTACATATATAGACCAAGCCAAACCATTCCCTAACCTCTAGGGGTCGCGCTCCTCCTTCTAGGAGCTGTTTCAACCAATTCTAAACTAAGCACTACAAACTAGGCAATCAAAACAACTTGCCTCTATAAACTTGGAAACCAATTCATTCATTAATTTTTTGCCATTTTATGAATGAATCTTCTAGAATAGGTAAAAAGTGCCATGTCAATCATGAAATTACATCAATTACATCAATTACATCAAAGAGGATGAAAAATCCCACCAAAAGGTCAAAACTGATCAATGCTGCATTTTCCTGAGCTGAAGATGTAAAACTGGCCAATTTCCCCAACGCGTAGTGCGCCATTTCTCTACGCGTAGCGCGCCTTTCATGCCCATTTTGAGGCACTTCCCGACATCCAAATGAGGCACAAGTGGGCTTGTTGGAAAGTTTAGGATGTCTAATTTCCAGCCCAAGTCGAATTTTTCAATTTGGTGGCAATTTGCCCCTCCAAAATTGCAATCTCCCAAGATTTCTTCCTGTGTGTCCAAAACGTGGCAGAAGGTCATTTTTTGCTTGTTTATTGACCTTTTGGGGGCTCAAATCTCCATGAAACTTCTTGGCCATGGCTGAGCAAGTGTATTTTGTCATGAAAAATCCAAAAATGATGAGTTTTTGTGAAATGCACCTCCCCAACTTAAGGGTAGCGCGCGGCGCGCTATGCATTGAGCCTGAGCCCTACACGTTGAGCCTGAGCCCTACGCATAGCGCGCGTGAGCCCTACGCGTAGCGCGCCTTTCAGATGCTTTTTGGAGGCCTTCCTAGTGTCCAAATTGGGCGCAGGATAGCTCATTGGAAAGGTCACTAAGTCTAATTTCTAACCCAATCAGAAATTTTCAATTTGGAGTTCATTTGCCTTGTCAAAAATCAAATCTCCCAAGACTGGTCAAAATGTGCCAAATGAGGCTGCCTCAAGGCAGAGTGCTGTTGCAGTCAACTTTTGAATGCGTTCCTCAACTCCAAATTGAGCTAATGATAGCTCATTGGAAATATATTTGTGTCTAGTTATCATTTGACTCATCAAGAAAGTCATTTTGCCAACCAATCTAGGAGAAAACTTGATTTTCCTAAGGTCACTTCAGAGGTGCATTTGATTCCCCTGAGGCAACGGTATTTTTGATATTTCTATAAAACCATGACACTTGTGTAAAAATGGGAAGGAGGTTTGTCTTCCTTGGCATGTTTTGGACAAAAACCACTCTCAGTTTTCCCAAATTCATCTTTGATTGCTCAGAAACAGCATTTGAGTAAAACCTACCCCGATGTGTGGAACAAGAGATTTCGTCGAAATGAAGGGGATAGGAGGCTTCTAAATTCTTGAGGAAATTTTTGGGAGTAGGGAGGGATTTTAGGAAGTAGGGGAAAGTGGAATCTCAGAGATTGAGTGAGGGGAAGGGGTCCAAAAGGGCAAAACATAGGCCTAGCCTAGAAAATTGTCAAATTGTAGCAAGAAACTAGGGGTTGTGCGAAAATGAGGAATTTGAGGGATATCAGTGATGGGAAGTGTTTAATAAGGTACATTAAGGATAGGGAAAGGTGTATGA